>CM076584.1:983169303-983188839 GCA_034641835.2 Pinus albicaulis | reverse complement strand
GGTTAAACACCCAAATTTTCTGCAACTGAACGAAGTAATATGATTTTTTTTTTTTTTTTTTTTTTTTTTTTTTTTTTTTTTTTGATTTTTTTTTTTTTTTTTTTTTTTTTGAGACGAGACGAGACGAGACGAGACCGGAAACTTTGAAACTTTGAAACTTTGAAACTTTGAAACTTTGAAACTTTGAAACTTTGAAACTTTGAAACTTTGAAACTTTGCCGGAAACTTTGCCGGAAACTTTGCCGGAAACTTTGCCGGAAATTTTGCCGGAAACTTTGCCGGGTGCTTCGGCAATTCCGGCAATTTTGACAAATTTTTTTGACAAATTTTTGATTTTGATTTTACTTTTCGACCTTGTCTTGCTGAATTTGATTTCTCAGGCTTTCTATCACCACTCTATGAGATTTGCAAAATGAACTACAAATAAATATATTTAAATAATAATAATAATAAATAACAAAAAATTTCTCATTGTTAAACTTTGAATAAACATACATTTTTTTTTTTTTTTTATTAAACAAAAAATTAATAACTAATAAAAATAAAAATCACTAAATAATAAAACCCCAACCAATCCTATTACAAATAAATATATTTAAAAAATATAATTTTTTTTCAATATAATAATAATAAATAACAAAAAATTTTCTCAGTATTAAACTTTGAATAAACATATATTTTTTAAATAAATAAAATAAAAAATTAATAACTAATAAAAATAAAAATTACTAAATAATAAAACCCCAACCAATCCTATTACAGATAAATATATTTAAAAAGGCCGTAGTCTTCCTTGGCCTAGAATCCGGCAGAGTTTTTTAAAAAATCCCACAAAAATTTTATCAGAATCATGTTTACAGTTGTTAAACTTTAGTATTTTGAGTGCCCTGAAGGTTTTTGGTAGCGCTGAATCCATTTCCACTATCAAAACTGGATTCCAAACACTCCAACTACCTGATTTCTTGAAATTTTTTTGCCCGGATTCCAACAAAAAACTGCCGTCCAGACTATTTCGTTCCCTGGACAGACAACTCCTTTAAAAAGTATAAAAATTCCTCAATCTTAAACTGCGTATAAACGGCCGAGTTTGATCTTCTATTCTCGTAAAAATTTACAAATTTCGATCCCCTTCTTTACCCATTTTTAAATGTGGATTTTGATTGACACTATAGTTTGCAGGAATTTACTTCCGACCAAGGTCGTGTGGCTAAGTTATATGTATATATTCAGTGGTTATACATCGCTTCCATAATCATCCTCCACGATCCCTACCAGCGCTTTACAGCGTTTTTCTCACCATACTTCATAAACACTGAAGTTTACAGCTCATCTGATGGAAGAAGACTTCGTCGACGCTCCTGAAGATTGCACCATTAAGGCGGTGGCACCTGCGCTCATTGCTCTACATCCTCTGAACAAGTCCGTGGTGGTTGCTGTTGGCCCAGAGCTTCGTATTTTTGATTTAGTGTGAGTACTAATGTGCTTATTATGTACCAATGGCATGTTTTCAATACGGTTTAAGTTCTTTAACATGTTGGTAATTTCATTTTTTCTTTTAAGCCCTGGAATTTATATATTTCTAGTACTGTCTGCTTTATGTGAGAATTTGGAAGGAAGAAAGTAGGTTTGTTGCAGGGTTATAAAACACTGGAGGATGATAGGTAACATAAAGCAATCAGATATAATTACTGCATAAACCCACGAAAATACACAATGTGAAGCAAATCCCAGTTTTACCCTGGTTGAACTGGAGGAGCGTTTGCGTGTTTTATATAAATTCGCATCTATTATGTATATATGGATCGATAGACGCCATTTCAGTGTTCAGATACCCAACGGTGAAATCTTTAAAGGGTTTTTAATGTTAACTATAATTATACATGCCTTTAATTATAATTTAATTGAAGTGGATCAATTTAATCCGTTCAGCGAACTTTCACTCAAAGCACATTTTATTTTGAGCTGGCAAAGTTTAGGGCTTGAAAGCAACTTTGTGCTTATTAGGCACTCACGTATTCACTGTAGATTGGGAAGTCCACTCTGGCCGCTGAATTTTCGATTGTTGTGATTCAGCTCAAAATAAAATGTGGCAAACGTTAGGGCTTGAAAGTAACTCTGTGCTTATTAGGCACCCACGTTTTCACTGTGGATTGGACGGTCCACGCTGGCGGCTGAATTTTCGATTGTTGTGGTTGAGCCGCTCAAAATTTCACTCATAGTGGTCCTGGTGACCCAGCCCACCACTCTCTAAATCATAATTTCCAGGTTAGGTTGGACCTGGCTAAGATACGGTAGGACTCTAATTCTTTTGAACCAGCAGAATTGGTCCAGAACAATCCTCTAAATGTACCAAAAAATACAAGGAAAAAAACCTAAAAGTCATTTTAGAAGACTAATTAATTTTTTTTTTTTGTATGTAATTTTTATTTTGTGTATATGTTTTATATTATGTATTTTATGTGATTATTTGTATTTGTGAATGATATGTATCATTTTATATGTTTCATATTTCCAAACCTTTCAAACTTTTGTCAAGATCCCAAACTTTTCTGAACTTTGCCTACCTGAAACTACCAAACTTTTGGAACCTTGTAACTATGCTCCAAAACACCTCTCCTCAAATACACTATATGTAGCAACTAGAAATGGCTTAACCTGGAAAGTGAAATATCTGCTTAAATCCATTGGGATTTAAGATTACACAGCCAATATAGTTAGAATTCAAAATATATGGTATCTACGATTATCTCCTGGTCAAATGTTCATGTATCCTACGTTCATTGCTCCAAATTTATAGGGTGCGAAGGTTGGGACAATGGGTCCAACCTGTTATCCCTCATTTTGCACAAGGTCTGCACCCGTGATTTTTTTCTCTATTGCGATTCTCATCACAAAGGCAGGTTTATGGGTTGCTGTTTGGATGACCCAGGGGTTGTGATCACATTTGATGAGGTTATTGGTGATTTAGTCATTGAAGGCTTGATGACATTGGTGCTTTGGTTGTATTGGTGATTGCTTTACCTTTCATACTAGTAGAGAAGCCCCTACGATCATTGGATGGTTGATGATACATTTTTATGTATGACTCCCTTAACGGAACACCCTAGCACTTTTAACCTTGCGACAACAAAATTTTGCACCCTAGTGCAAAGCTTCACTAGTTGACTAAGACAATGGGTAACACTAGAGAGTCACTATTGTCACCTTAGCATTTTCTCTCCTCACTTTAGTGATGGATAGAATCCAACACATAGGAGGCTTCCCTAGTAGATCTACGGGATCTAGTGGCCCTACCAAACCAAGTCAAGAGTCCCCTTAGGGGTTCTACTTCCACTACCACTAATCAAGAGGATCAATCAATTAGGGTTTATGGTGGTTTCAGAATGTAATTTACAAATTTGAGTTCAAAGGGTCTTATGGTTGTTCTAAAGGCATAGGTCAACTAATATGGGTCTTATGGTTGTTCTAAAGGCTTAGGTCAACTAATATGAGCTCAAGGTGTTGAAGTGGCAACAAGAAATGGCACCCCAAGGGGGCTTTTCATTTAATTTTCCCTTAATTAAACTGGAAGTTAAAATTGTAATTCCATCACATGACAACTTGTATTAGTTATCTGAGTCAGGAAGACTTAGTTAGCTTAGTATATTCGAGTTGAGGGTTAAAGTGGAGGCAGGTAGAGTTCTCCCATGATTTTAGGGGGTCCAGTTACAGTTATTGTGAGTTGTAATTAGTTAACTCAATTGATTGAGTTAAAATCAGTTTAACTAACTAAGAGATGAGCTAGTGATAGGTCCAGTGAATTAAATCGGATTTAATTCACAAGTAGTGGTCAATCAGTTAACTGATAATTCGCCATAAATAGCTGTTGCATGTCAGTTCTAAGGAAGGCCCAGTTGATATTGGGGTTAAAGGGAAGATAACTATCAGTTGTATAATTAGAAAATTGTACAGGTCATGCATGAGGTCGTTAGGTTGCCTTGGAAGAATTGCGCAATCAATTCTTGGGAATTTCCTAATTAATAGGGCCACAATTCCTCCAAGAATGCATAAGCAAGGCTAGTCAGACAAGGGCTGAGAATTGGTTAATTATTGGACCGATTTGCCTAGATCAGATTGAGACAGTCAACAAAGTGCAGAGGTTTCTCAAGAAGGGAAATAACATTGTATTGTTTCATGATCTTGACTTTGTGCAATATACAAATAACGGGGTTTTGAGCAGTTGCTTTCCCCAGATACATCTTGTGTTGTGCGATTGATGATTTCTTTCTCTTGCTTGTTGTGTGATTGTGCGATCGAATTTGGTTTCGAAAAATTGTAGATTGATTCAGTATTTTGTTTTAGTACATTACAAGATCAGTTGAATCTATTTAGATATTTCTACACAAGGAAGGTCTATAAACACAACACACACAATCAAGAAATTACACAATTCTGTAGTAAACTAATTCGTAAAATAAGAAATTGCAGCAATATGCCAGTTTATAGCAGCAACAACAAAGAGCCCTAGAATTGATGATGCTAAATCCAAAAATAAAGGGCTATTATGAGAGTAACATAGAGATGAAACTACAACAAATTTTTGCAATAAAAGATTATATAACAACATCTAAAACCCTATACATCAGCCCTAGAAAGTGGCTGAAAAATGTACCCAAAATGACACATTGTATTATTCAAATTATTTCAAACTCTTTCTAACTCTAGGCCTAAAACATCCAAGTCAATAAATGTTGAAAGATAAGATAAGATAATTTTATTAATGACCGCGGGTGACCACAAGAGTTGGTCAATGGGACTAAAAGATATATCTAGTGTAAATACAAGGCATGTGGGAGTGCAAATGTGACTCCATTATAACTCCAAGGCTTAAAAAACTAAAATACAACTAAAATAAGACTGAAATGAAATAAAGGTACAATTAGAGAATGTATAAAATTGCATGAAATGAACGAAAATGAGAAGTACGAGGTATGTCTATTGCTGGACTGTGTAACTCCAAAGAAACAAAGGGAAGTTGAAGATGAGGCCAATGAGGTCAACATCTTCTGTATTTGATGGCTGATGGCAAGGGAGGCGAGGAAGGCAATCTCTCCTTGTCCGAGTCCTCCGGAACTATCGGGAAATCCAATTGTATGATCCTGGGGGGAGTATAGGAGTGAGGGTTACTCCTAACATCCAAGGATGGAAGGAAGAAGTTGTCGAGTATTCTCTGTCCATTGTTCTATGATTGGGAGGAGGTATGGCGAGCGAGAGGCGCCCTACATCGTCTCTGTCTTGAACCATTCCCTTTGACTGTCTGAGGATAGGCCGACTGAAGCATGGTATTGCATCTACTGGCGGTCTCAAATATACTTGTCCATCTCGTAAAGGGGGGGTTGTATTGAACCCCGAGGTCTCACCCTTCCCCATCTGCTGCATATTGAGACTCTACATGCTGCTTATTGTTTCGATCAAACGAAACATCCTGGAAGTAAGAGGTATAGTTCTAGAAATTCCAAGGTGAGTTGAGGTGTGTGAGAGTTGAGTTTCGTAGGGAAATATCTCCCTGATAAAGAGGGTTAGGTATCTATGGTCTTGGTATTAGGAAAAAGTAGAGCGGGAGCCCTTAGAATCCTTGTAGAGACAATGGAAATGTCTCCTGGTCTCATAATAAATAGGGCACAAGAAGATGAGGTGCCACTCAGTCTTCGGCTCTTGTAGATGGCACACCTGGAAAATTTTGTCTGACTAAGGAATATGATGGTCCGTCTCGACTCTAAGAAAATTCGAGGCCCACACGAAGTTGCCCCAGGGGTATCTTGAGTGACTGTATCCAATGTGGACACGAGTAAGGGGGCTGGATGATGAGGCCATCTTGTAGCTCTAAGAAATGTTTCAAATAGAAAGGTATTTTCGTACCAAGGCCCTTGGAGGTGAAATCCATGTGTCCTGAGTGGATAATCGGTGGATATCCTCTTTGATTGATTGATTCAATACCTGTTTAGTTGACAAAAGATGGCTTGGTGCATCAAGAGAGAATTTGAATTGGCGGAGGTGCATCAAGAGAGAATTTGAATTGACTGTGGTGCTCATGGGAAATGGAAATGGCCATAGACTGGATGAGTTGGAATGCCTCAGAGAACCACCCTCGAGCACAACCTGTTGGTTGATATGAAGTGAGGGCCTTTAAGGAGCAAAGTGCTAGGTAGCGGTAAAGCTCTCTCCCCACCATAGAGTCCCAGAGAGATCTAACTCTGTGGAGGAAAGAGACTAGGTAGAAGATGACCTCAAGGGGGAATCGATGGGCTCGAACTCTGCCTGGATAATAGACCATGGAACTATATTTTTGCATCATATGATGCATCTAAGAAGAAAGTTCTAGACTCTCTTCGACTGAGCCCAATCCGTCTGAACCAAACTTGGTGCTTAGATCTCGGAGCCATAACGAACTATAGGTTGAATAATTGTGTCCATGTGGTGGAGTTTGGACAAGATGTCCTAAAATTAACTCTAGAAGCACTATCTCCTGATGAGGGCAAGAGAGCCATATCATGTGTGGAGTTGGGGCTAGAGGGCTTGTCTCACGCCAAAATAAGGCCTTGTGAACTACTTTTAATTTAATTAACAATTTTATGTTCTATGCTTAGCACAATTACTTGTTCCTTTAGCAACCCAATGATAATTTCCAATTTAGATGTCCAGTAGAAATCACATTAACCATTAATTACATTGATAATAAAACTAGATAGAACATGAAACAAAATGCAAAAGACAAGCCAAGACAAGAGGACACCAGATTTGGCGGATCTTAGGGAAAAACCCCAATGTGGGGAAAACCCTTTAATCAATTCTTCTTATTATTAATCAAAATGTTTAGTATAGAGAGAGAGTACAAAAGTCAAATTGACTTGCCCAATTCAAAGTCAAAACAACCCTGTCAATTTCTGTAGTTAACTGCAGTCAAACTTCAACCCTAACTAGAAAGACAACGCTGGTCAAAGTAGCAATAGAATGTCCTCAAAACAACTCATTCTTCCCTAGTCAAACTCGGCTTGATCAAGAGGTCAAAGTCAGCCCAAAATAGTGACAAAGTCAATAGTCAAACTTGGTCAAATTGTTGTCCTGAAATCTGCGGTCAACCTGCAATTTTGGTCTGCGGTCAAAGTGCTCAGAATACCTCGGTTTCTATGCCAAAAGATGCGGCTTGCCCAAACAGATAATCATCCTAAAAATCAAAGTCAAACTCTCCTTGGAAGGTCAAAGTCAATGCTGGTCAAACTACAGTCAACTCTGAAATTTCGTCCCTGTAATTTTGCTTATGAAATTCGTCCTTCTTGATCCACATGTGTGATGTAGAAGAATGCTTGATCCACATGTGTGATGTAGAAGAATGCCCAATGGTGTACAAACCAATGAGAGAAGGAGAGAGAATGTGTGAGTGATGATGATGCCAAATGAGGTGAGAGGTCATTTGTATTTATACAATTCGTTGTGGGTGAAGAGTCATGTCCATTGGGCTTCATGAGCCTACATGTTGATATGGCTGACCTGAACAATTTGCACGTGTGGGCATAAATTCCAAAATGCACTTCCGCTTGTCCAAATTGGATGGTCTTTATATCAATTTTGCTTCTCTCGAAAAGAGGAATTTAATGCAATCATCATCTCCATCAAATGAGCTGTCCCAAGGTGGAATTTGGCCCTAGTTGCCAATTTTAACAACTGCACTCCCAGGTAAATATAATATGTGATGATCTCAATCTCTTCTCCTTGAAAATAAAAATGCAAGC
Organism: Pinus albicaulis; assembly: GCA_034641835.2. NCBI lineage: Eukaryota > Viridiplantae > Streptophyta > Pinopsida > Pinales > Pinaceae > Pinus > Pinus albicaulis. The sequence continues at coordinate 983,181,070 of CM076584.1, read as the reverse complement.
TTATAAGAGAGCTCTTCGATGCGTTGAAGATCATAACCTTGGTTTTACCTAGGTTGACCTTCAGCTGTTGAAGGTCCCAACAATTGGCTAGGGCATTCGGTTGTCTGTGTAGGCCCCTAGGGGTAGAGGCTAATGAAACGAAGTCGTCAGCAAAAAGGAGTAGAGAGATCAACACCTAATGAAGAAGGCAACCATCCCCCTCCTGAATATGCTCTTGGAGGAAACACTCCAACTCGTCAATATAAATTCCGAAGAGGGTAGGCGAGAGAGGGCATCCCTGCTTAGCACGAGTGGTATTTTGAATGAAATTTGAAAGGCCATGTGCCACCTTTACGCCCTCCGATAACAGACTCGTACAATCTCATGATGGCTGCTAAAAGAGTCTTGGAAATCTTATTGTCACAGTCTTTCAAATAGTGCCTCCCTCGGCATTGTGTCGAGCACTTTTCGAAAGTTGACAATGTAGTTTTAGACTCTCGAAGAATGGTGATGGGCCTCCTCAGTGATGCTTGGAGTGTAAATATGTGGTCAATCATCTGGTAGTTTGGACAGAAACTTGCTTGTCCCCTAGCTCTGAGACTTCATCACTCTAGCTCTTCAGAAAGCCACTGATGCAGAATAGTGGTGTAAAGCTTGGAGAATGTATGACCCACCATAATAGTTCGGTAGTTATTTGGATCCAAAATGCTGGCCAAATTGTGGAGATGATGTGTGAGGATGAGATGAGTGAGAAAGTCCTCCAACGTTGACTCTATTTATACCAATCACTGAGGTGTGTGATACATCTGTTGGGGGTGTAAAACCTTAAGGCCGACCTGCACATATTTGAAATTATTAAAAATAAATTCAAAATAAATGTTCTGCTCATCAGATTAAGATAAATTTTAGATCGATCTTACACCTCTCCAAAAGAGGAACCCAATAAGAATATTGGTATCTTCATCTGAGCATCAAAACCTGAAGTTTGGATCTAGTTGTCCAATTTTAACAAGCTTCTCAAATTGAACAGTGGAGAAGGTGGTTCTATCTCTCTATACAACCAAACTTATTCTTTGAGGTAAATTTTAGCAATGCACACTAATCTAGAATGATGATGCAAATTCCAGATTAAATTAGCTTGCTTCAATGAGATACAATTTCACCAAGATGCTTCAATTAGATAAATAACCAATTCACTTATGATTTAAATAGACTTGTGAGCAATGATTAGCTTATACAATGATAATAACTCAATGAAACAAGAAATGACAATCAGATAACAATTAGATTAGAATGTTAGAGCAAGATCCCAATATGTCTTTAGATATGTTCTTTAAAGTATTCTTTACTTATTTGGATAGTTGAAACAAGTAAAGGCTATATAGTGAAATTATATTTATTAGATGGTAGATGAGATTGCTAACAAGGAATGAAAGAAATCGCTACTTAGATCCACCAATTATACTTGCAATCAGATCAAGTAGAGAATTTAAGATGCAATTAGAAATTAGATCTAGGATGCAAATGATATTAAATGCAAGAAGAACAAGTTAGTGACTAGATCCAAAGTTAGTGAGTTAGCAAGTCAATTAGTAAATGCAAGTTAGATCTAAACTAGAGAAAAACAAGACAATGCCTCCCTCTAAATCTAAGTCACATTGTTCGGGTTTGAGTTTGGGTTTGGCAATGATTAGGTGCGGTTGAGTTCGAATTTTTTGATGAGGTTCAGATGAAGTTCTCCATTAGGTTTGTCCATATACGTTTTCTATGTATATATATATATATATATATATATATATACATCTATTGAATTTAAAATGAGATATAGGATTAAATAGTAAGAATTCAACATCAATAAACATAAAAAATGCTATCACAGACATGGAAATTGCAAAGATAGATTACAAGCTTGAGTTGTGACATGAGGTTGTGAGTTTTGATCTATGGACTTGGTCAATGGTTATGAGGTTTGATGAGGTTCACCAATCCTTAATTTTTTTTTAAGGTTCGCCAAAATTCGAACCTCAATGTTGAAGTTCGATGAACCATGTGACATAGCTCTAAACGGAGCGACAGGATACCATGGGATGAAAATCCCAAGCTCCCTCAAGAAACATTGCTAGTTTTATTATTACTGTTACAAAGAGAAGATGCCTCTTGACAGAGAGAGAGAGAGAGAGACTCTTCCTTCAAGGAGAAATACAATGATGCGAGATATTTTACCACAAATTTCTCCTTGGAATGATAGGTTGATCCATTTGTGATCTTGATGTGAAACCTTTGCAAACAATAGATCAAATGCTTGTGATGCCCATGGCCTTCAATGAAGAAATTATGCAATCACAAGTGTACACGGTATAACTAGCCTAGAATTAAACACTAAATTAAAAATTTTTATTGCAAGGTTTTGTTGAATTATTATGGTGATTCTCTACAACAAATAACTTTCACGCACCAGTTGTTTGTCTCATGTGCTGTGCTGAATTCTGAAGATCTTAGGACACCGACTCATCTCAATGTTGTGTTGTATACGAACATCAAATTTATCAATCCTCTTCAATTTTTGACTTCTAACTTGTTGAGGCTTGTTCCTACGTGACATTGATGATTTATCTTTTAGATCCCTTTTTCTTTTCTTCTTGATAGATCGTAATGCTGATGATGATGTGATCAAAGTAGACCCTTCTGCTTGATATTGAGGATGCTTAGATGGAAAATTTGAGGTATCTAGGACTTCTGTGACATGCTTCTCTTTATTTTCGCAACCATTAAGGCTGTGGTCTTGATTCTCCTCAGTTTCCTTCCTAGACTCACGAATTTCAATTAGCCATTTATCAATGGGATAAATGATCTTTTCATGACATTGCTTTGGCAGATGGGGATGCTCACGATCTTTTGAAAGTCCTTTGTTCCTTTTCCATGTTGGAACTTCTGTATTTGCGATCTTTCCATTTCTTCCAACTTATTTTGAATAACAATTATTTGATTAGAATGCTTAACCTTTATAACAATGATTTCCTTGGCATGATTTTCTTCCATCGTCTTTACTAATAGTGCCTACTTTTCGTCCATGGCCAACAACGTGTTTTGAATAGTGATCTGACCAACTTCCATGTCCTTTATTATTTGCACATGATTTGCTTCGATAGCGACCAAGCAATTTTGCATGGAACTCATTTCTTTGTCATGATTTGCTTCCATGGCTAACAACATGCTCTGCATGAAACTCATTTCCTTGGCGTGATCTGCTATTAATTTCGCTTGATTGAGTTCCATGTTTTGGATTACTTGTGTTTAGATCATTTCCATGTTCTTATTGAGTTGAGCTTGGTTAACCTCCATATTCTTAATTACGTGCGCTTGATTGAGTTGCATATCTTTAACCATTTGAGTTAATTCTTTGATAGGATTGTTTTCAGCTTCTTTAACTTCCTTTACTTAAACTTTTGTTTTGACTTTTCTTTTATCTCCCTATTTATCTTCAAAGGCATTAGTGATTGATTGTAAAGAATCAAAAGTGTTACTGGGGAACTCTAAGAACCAATCCAAAGCATCTCCACCTAAGGTGAGAATGAAAATCACCATCTTTACATCTTCATGGTCAAGACTCAGAATATGGGCGACACTTGCTCACACAAAGGTTGAAATTCCGAAGGTGAGTCTCGACACTAAAAGCATTATTACCTTGAAAAGGAGGAAACTCATCAATGGCTTTGCTGACTTCATAAGGATAATCATGCGAATAGCCCTGAATGTTAGTAAAATCACAAGCAACAAACAAGTCCATGATGTCTTGCTCTCTTAACCTGAAAGAGCAAATGAATGTTAAAGAGAGCCTCCTGTCCAAGATTAGCAAGAAGTCTACAAGAAGAAAGCTTCATGCAAAAATCCTTGTATAAAATGAAATGAGTGGAGTTGCCACTTAAATAGGAATCTAACTCTAAAAATCCAAATGCAAGAACCAAAATGTTAGTCGAAAAATTGTGAACGGAAATACTCTATCCTCGACAACGACGCCAAAAAATGTTGTCGCTTAAAGTGTACACCTAAGGAGGAATGCTCAGAGTAGGAGCTGTCACTCGGATCCCTACTCACTTTGTTTAAGCTTTCTCCTTGAAAAGATAAGGGGGGTTGTATCTAAGGTTGGATAGAAAAGGGGAAACTTGTTGGAACAAGTTCTAGGATACTAAGGGCAAGGCAACTACTTCCCTAGGCAACTTGAGTTAGGATTAACTAGCAAGTGTGAGGATCAGTGAGCAATGTTTATGTTAACAGAATGGATTCAATTAGATCAATATGCCAATAACAAGATTAGAAAATTTAGACCAATGCCTTAATAAAAAAGTTCAATAAAGATTAAATTACTTGCACAATGTATAAAACTTCAAGTTACTACATAAGCAGTGATGCAAGAAAGACGTTAGTACTACAAATCAAAAGGTTATAAGCAACTAGAATATGAGCAATGATACTTGATTAGAAATTTGCAAGGAAATATGACTTGTACTTCAAGCAAAGGCTAGTAATGGTGATATGCCATTCAAAGCATAAAGTGAACAAGTATAAGAATGAGAGATAAAACTTGCAAATAGATGAACGATTTCACAATTCTAGATAGAATAACCCAATGAAAGAAATGAGAGAGTGCAAGATGAATGCAAGACCTATCTAGGTGAAATGCAAAATCTTGGCTACTTTTAGTTAAATGCGTAATCTAGATGAAATCATTCTCCTCAATTGTTTTGAAACAAGTCTTACACAAGGTTGTAGAAAGAAGTCCAGGGGAAGGAGGCTAAGGCCTTATTAACGATACCTACCCTGGAGTTCTAACGACCCAAGAGCCTCTGTTCCTACAAGGGATTCCTCACAAGAGAACTACAAGGTCACTTGTTTTAACTGTTGAGTAAGGGTCAAGCTTCTCAAATTGTATAGTGGAGAAGGTGGTCCTATCTCTCTATACAACCAAGCTTATGCTTTAAGGTAAATTTTAGCAATGCACGCTAATCTAGAATGATGATTCAAATGTCAGATTCAATTAGATTGTTTCAATGAGATGCAATTTCACCAAGATGCTTCAATTAGATAAATAACCAATTCACTTATGATTTAATACACTTATGAGCAATGATTAACTTGTACAATGATAATAACTCAATGAAACAAGAAATGACAGTCGGATGACAGTTAGATCAGAATGTTAGAGCAAGATCCCAATATGCCTTTAGATATGTTCTTTAAAGTATTCCTTATTTGGATAGTTGAAACAAGTAGAGGCTATATAGTGAAATTATATTTATTAGATGCAATATGAGATTGCTAACAAGGAATGAAAGAAATCACTACTTATATCCACTAATTATACTTGTAATCAAATCAAGTAGAGAATTGAAATTAGAAATTAGATCTAGGATGCAAATGATACTAAATGCAAGAAGAATAAGATAGTGACTAGATCCAAAGCTAGTGAGTTAGCAAATCAGTTAGTAAATGCAAGTTAGATCTAAACTAGAGAAAAACAAGACAAAGCCTCCCTCTATATCTAAGTCACATTGTTTGGGTTCGAGTTTGGGTTTGGCAATGTTTGGGTGAGGTTGAGTTCGAATTTTTCGATGTGGTTCGGTTGAGGTTCTCCATTAGGTTTGTCCATATACGTTTTCTCTCTCTCTCTCTCTCTCTCTTTCTATATATATATATATATATATATTGAATTTAAAATGAGATATAGGATAAAATAGTAAGAAATCAACGTCAATAAACATAAAAAATGCTATCACAGACGAGCTTGAGTTGTGACACGAGGTTATGAGTTTTGATGTATGGACTTGGTCAATGGTTAGGAGTTTTGATGAGGTTCACCAAACTTCAATTTTTTTTAAGGTTCGCCAAAATTCGAACCTCAAGGTTGAAGTTCGATGAACCTTGTGACATAACTCTAAACGAAGAGACAAGATATCATGGGATGAAAATCCCAAGCTCCCTCAAGAAACAATGCTAGTTTTATTATTACTGTTACAAAGAGAAGATACCTTTTTACAAAGAGAGATACTCTTCCTTTTAGGAGAAATACAACGATGAGAGATATTTTACAACAACAACTTTCTCATTGGAATGATAGGCTGATCCACTTGTGATCTTGATGTGAAACCTTTGCAAACAATAGATCAAACCCTTGTGAAGCCCATGGCCTTCAATGAGGAGATTATGCAGTCACAAGTGTACACGGTCTAGCTATCCCAAAATTGAACACTAAATTTTATTGCAAGGTTATGTTGAATTATTATTGTGATTCTTAAAGGTTCAAGCCTCAAATGACTTCTGAAAAATTTCCGCTTCTCTACAACAAATAACTTTCTCGTACCAGTTGTTTGTCTCATGTGTTGTGCTGAATTCTGAAGATCTTAGGACACTGACTCATCTTGATGATGTGTTGTATACGGGCATCAGATTTATCAAGCTTCTTCAGTTTTTGACTTCTAACTTGCTAAGGTTTGTTCCTACGTGACATTAATGATTTATCTTTTAGATCCCTTTTTCTTTTCTTCTTGGTAGACCGTAATGCTAATGAAGATGTGATCAAAGTAGACCCCTCTGCTTGATATTGAGGATGCTTAGATGGAAAATTTGAGGTATCCAGGACTTCTGTGACATGCTTCTCTTTATTTTTATAAGCATTAAGACTGTGGTCTTGATTCTCAGTTTCCTTCCTAAACTCGCCACTTTCAATTAGCCATTTTTCAATGGGATAAATGATCTCTTCATGACATTGCTTTGGTAGATGGGGATGCTCATGATCTGTTGAAAGTCCTTTGTTTATTTTCCATCCATTATCTGACATGGGTTGGAACTTCTGTATATGTGATCTTTCCATTTCTTCCAACTTATTTTGAATAACAATCATTTGATTATAATGCTTAACCTCTATAGCAGTGATTTCCCTGGCATGATTTTCTTCCATCATTTTACTAATAGTGCCCGCTTTTCCTCCATGGCCCACAACTTGTTCTGAATAGTGATCTGACCAACTTCCATGTCCTTTATTATATGCACATGATTTGCTTCGATAGCGAACAAGCAATTTTGCATGGAACTCATTTCTTTGTCATGATTTACTTCCATGGCTAACAACTTGCTCTACATGGAACTCATTTCCTTGTCGTGATCTGCTATTAATTTTGCTTGATTGAGTTCCATGTTTTGGATTACTTGTGTGTAAGATCATTTCCATGTTCATAATGAGTTGAGCTTGGTTAACGTCCACATTCTTAATTACTTGTGCTTGATTGAGTTGCATATCTTTAACCATTTGAGTTAATTCTTTGATAGGATTGTTTTCAATTTCTTTAACTTCCTTTACTTAACTTTTGTTTTGACCTTTCTCTTTTCTCCATATTTATCTTCAAAGGCATCAATGATTGATTGTAAAGAATCAAAAGTGTTATCGGGAACTCTAAAAGCCAATCCAAAGCATCTCCACCTAAGGTGGGAACGAAAATCACCATCTTTACATCTTCATGGTCAAAATATGGGCGACACTTGCTCACTTAGAGGTTGAAATTCCCAAGGTGAGTCTTGACACTAAAAGCAGTGTTACCTTGAAAAGGAGGAAACTCATTGATGGCGTCGCCCACTTCATAAGGATAATCATGTGAATAGCCTTGAATATTAGTAAAATCACAAGCAACAAACAAGTCCATGATTTCTTGCTCTCTTAACCTTGAAAGAGCAAATGAATGTTAGAGAGAGCCTCTTGTCCAAGATTAGCAAGAAGTCTACAAGAAGAAAGCTTCATGCAAAAGTCCTTGTATAAAATGAAATGAATGGAGTTTCCACTTGAATAGGAATCTAACTCAAAAATTCCAAATGCAAGAATCGAAATGCTAGTCGAAAAATCGAGAATGGAAAAACTCTATCCTCGACAACAACACCAAAAAATGTTGTCCCTTAAAGTGTATACCTAAGGCGCAATGCTCAGAGTAGGGGCTGTCGCTCTGATCCCTACTCACTTTGTTTAAGCTATCTCCTAGAAAAGTTAACGAGGGTTGTCCCTAAGGGTGGATAGAAAAGGGGAAACTTGTTGGAACAAGTTCTAAGAGACTAAGGGCAAGTCAACTGCTTCCCTAGGCAACTTGAGTTAGGATTATCTAGCAAGTGTGAGGATCAATGAGCAATGATTATGTTAACTAAATGGATTCAATTAGATCAATATGACAATAACAAGATTAGCAAATATAGACCAATGCCTTAATGAAAAAGCTCAATAAAGATTAAATCACTTGCACAATGTATGAAACTTCAAGTTACTAGATAAGCAGTGCTGCAGGAAAGATGTTAATACAACAAATCAAAGGGTTATAAGTTGCTAGAATATGAGCAATGATACTCGATAAGAAATTTGCAAGGAAATATTTCTTGTACTTCAAGGAAATGCTAGCAATGATGATATGGCATTCAAAGCATAAAGTGGACAAGTACAAGAATGAAAGATAAAACTTGCAAATAGATAAACGAACTCACAATTCTAGATACAATATCCCAATGAAAGAAATGAAAAAGTACAAGATGAATGCAAGACCTTTTGAGGTGAAATGCAAAATCTTGGTTACTTTTAGTTAAATGCCTAATCTAGATAAAATCATTCTCCTCAATTGTTTTGAAACAAGTTTTACACAAGGTTGTAGAAAGAAGTCCAGGGGAAGGAGGCTAAGGCCTTATTAACGATACCTACCTCGGAGTTCTAACGACCTAAGAGCCTCTGTTCCTACAAGGTATTTCCCACAAGAGAACTGCTAGGTCACCTGTTTTAACTGTTGAGTAAGGGTCAAGCTTCTCAAATTGAACAATGGAGAAGGTGGTCCTATCTCTCTATACAACCAAGCTTATGCTTTGAGGTAAATTTTAACAATACACACTAATCTAGAATGATGATGCAAATGCCAGATTCAATTAGATTGCTTCAATGAGATACAATTTCACCAAGATGCTTCAATTAGATAAATAACCAATTCACTTATGATTTAAATACACTTATGAGCAATGATTAGCTTATACAATGATAATAACTCAATGAAACGAGAAATGACAATCATATGACAATTAGATTAGAATGTTAGAGCAAGATCCCAATTTGCCTTTAGATATGTTCTTTAAAGTATTCTTTACTTATTTGGATAGTTGAAACAAGTAAAGGCTATATAGTGAAATTATATTTATTAGATGGCAGATGAGATTGCTAACAAGGAATGAAAGAAATTGTGACTTAGATCCACCAATTATACTTGCAATCAGATCAAGTAGAGAATTTGAGATGCAATTAGAAATTAGATCTATGATGCAAATGATACTAAACACAAGAAGAACAAGTTAGTGACTAGATCCAAAGTTAGTGAGTTAACAAGTCAGTTAGTAAATGCAAGTTAGATCTAAACTCAAGAAAAACAAGACAAGGCCTCCCTCTAAATCTAAGTCACATTGTTCGGGTTCGAGTTTGGTTTGAAAATGATTAGGTGCGGTCGAGTTTGAATTTTTTGATGAGGTTCGGATGAGGTTCTCCATTAGGTTTGTCCATATACATTCTCTCTCTCTCTCTCTCTCTCTCTCTATATATATATATATATATATATAGAAACATCTATTGAATTTAAAATGAGATATAGGATAAATTAGTAAGAAATCAACATCAATAAACATAAAAAAATTAAAATGCTATCACATACATGGAAATTGCAAGGATAGATTACGTTGTGATGTGAGGTTATGAGTTTTGATCTATGGACTTGGTCAATGGTTATGAGGTTTGATGAGGTTCGCCAAAATTCGAACCTGAAGGTTGAAGTTCGATAAACCTTGTGACATAACTCTAAATGGAGAGACAGGATACCATGGGATGAAAATCCCAGGCTCCCTCAAGAAACAATGCGAGTTTTATTATTACTGGTACAAAGAGAAGATGCCTCTTGATAGAGAGAGAGACTCTTCCTTCAAGGAGAAATACAATGATGAGAGATATTTTACAACAACAACTTGGAGATATTTTACAACAACAACTTTCTCCTTGGAATGATAGGCTGATCCACTTGTGATCTTGATGTTAAACCTTTGCAAACAATAAATCAAACCCTTGTGATGCCCATGGCCGTCAATGAAGAGATTATGCAGTCACAAGTTTACACAGTCTAGCTAGCCCAGAATTGAACACTAATTTTATTGCAAGGTTTCGTGGAATTATTATGGTGATTCTTAAAGGTTCAAGCCTCAAGTGACTTCAGAAAACATTCTTCTTCTCTACAACAAATAAATTTCTTGCACCAGTCAAAGAGGAGACCCCACCTTAATCCCTAGGTATTTACTATTGAGGAAAAAAGGCCTAAAATGATATGCGACTTCCTTGAAAATTATGCTGATTGATGCCAAGCCGTTGCAAATCAGATTTATGCCCAAAAGTTCTTGTAAACCCCTTCAAAATTCTGAGTAGGATCTTTGCAAAATCACATAAGATTAGCAATTTGAAGAAACTCCTGTTCCAAACCGAAAAATTAACCTTAAAATATTTCAAACCAGATGACAAATAAGTTATTGGCCCTGGGGAAAAATCATTCTTAATACGCTTACGACCAACTCCAGGATAGGGCTTAAATCGATTTAAATTTTATTAAATTTTTAAGGGAAATTATTTAAAGTTTGAGGCTCAAATGTTCTCCATGAAATTCGCTGCAAACCCTCTTGAAATTAGAATTTTGCACATGTTATAAGAGGCTCCATAAGAGCTTTTGGCCTTGATGCAAAGGGCTAAGAAAAATTTTCCAATCAGATTTAAGCCTTCAAAATCATTTTCCTTGCCAAAAAATTCGGTGAAAATCCTACCAAAACAATCATTAGATCACTGCAAAAAATGAGGGTTAATAGATTTATTTAGCACAAGAAAAATTGACCCCTTCTAGGCTTGCGTCCTAGAAGAAATGACCTCTAAAACCTATGTTGCAGGAAACGCTGCCCAGGGGGTCGTTTCCCCAATGAAACGAAACTGAAACGCATATCGTACGACCTGGAAACGCGTTTCAGGCCGTACTGCCATGTTTCGCATGGAGGAAACATGGCCCAGTACGACCTGAAACACGTTTCTAGGTTGTACAAATGCGTTTCATCGGTTTAATAGTTTTTAATTTGTTTTTTTTCTTTTTCTTTTTCCGTTTATTATTATTATTATTATTTTATCCGGCAAATAAAGTATCTTTTGAATGCTTCTAGATGGCTCTCTTAAGTTATAAAAAGACTCTCGCCTCATTCCCTCATCACACAAATTGAGCAAGTCGTTTCACTTGGAGACAAGTGATTTTAGCAAGGAGAAAAGAGGAAGAGAGAAGTGCTTCAGCTAGGGAGTTTTCACTAGTGAGCAAAGGAGATTTCAACAGCAAGAGAAAGAGATTTCACAAGCAGATTTGGAGTGGGAAGTTTCTAGCTACAACATTCTTGGTTTTTGGCTTTGCTACAACCATATTTCTCGTCTTTTGTGGCATTTTGGGGTAGCTTCAGCTACAAAAAAACTAATTTGGGTAAGAAGCATTCATTTTCTTAGTTTTTTCCCATTGTTTCTTCTATTTTTTGAGGGTTTATGCTACCAAAAATATGAAAAAGTTTTTTTCTTTATAGATCTGAGATTTGTTTTTTTTTTTTTTTTTTTGGCAGCAACGGTTTCCAACCAAGGTGCAACTTCAAGCCTCAAGTCCAACCCAAGGGCTGAATATTATCCTCTTTGGAAGCATGTTCAAATGCTTCAAAAATGTGGAGGTGG
>CM076584.1:982283842-982478857 GCA_034641835.2 Pinus albicaulis | reverse complement strand
CCGAGTGGAGGAGCCCAGGAACTGAGCATTGTAGAGTTATGGAGAAGTTGCAAAGATAAACGCCGCAGAGCTGAACTTGCAATGAGAAATCAGTTAGGGTTTTGGGAGGGGTCATTACCCTAAGCCGGAGCTCAAAGATGGTAACTGTTGATTGTTTAACCTAAAATCCAACGACGATCGTGAGGGCATGTGTCCTCACTTGAATACAGAATCCCATGCAAGTACCCTAACCTTATCCGCCATTAAAATATTTAACCATCGGCACAAATATCCTTATTTAAATGTTAAATATGCAATCAATTCTGGTAATCTATCAAAACACCATAGTCCCATCAGGTTTATGTATGCATTCCATAGTACCAATAACATTTATAGTCAACTAGGATACGATGTGAAATGAAGTTAGAATGTTAACATAAAGTCATATGATAAATAGAGTAAGGTTGAAAAATAAGTAATTTGATACATCGGTGTTATTAAAACTGGGTATTGTAAATAACATTAAGATACCTCAAAGCGTTATTTGGATAATGTTAAACCAAGGAATTATGCATATATAGCCACAAACCTAATTTAATTGTGGAGCTCAAGATTTTCAGATTTAAGCCCATATGTATTATAAACATAGTAAAAGTATTTTTTTTATGGAACTATCGTGTATGTTACATCCATATTTAGAGGGAAAAAAAAGAGACTATTGACTATCTGTCTAAGGACGATCTACGACAAATTACGGGTGCATGAAAAATAGAGGAGAAGAGCAGGTTGGTGATCCGTGTGTCGGACACTAGACCATATTGACATTTTTTTTCTTTCTACTTTTCAAACAGTTTAATATTTACTCCAACAATGCTATATATCTTGTAATTTTTGTAAATACGTCATTGTTTTGGACAATATGTAAAAAAAAATCTTTTGTTTTTCTACTATTACTATGACATGGATAACATTGTTGCACTCTAGAACTTTATTGGGGTTATTTTCCCTTAAGGGATGCCTAGTTTATTTAATTTTTGCTGACTCTGAGGTGTTTCTCTAATATGGAGGCCCTGATCTCTAGTATGGTTTATGTTTTTTATGCTCACCAAGGCTTGATGATACCTTTTATTTTTTAGTGCTTCATAATCTTTGGCTTTCATGTTTTTGTCTTGATCTAGACACGAATCTCTATTGGCCCCTCTTTGTATTGGTCGTTGAATTCTTAAGGAATTTTGTGGCACATCAATGTAACATTTTGTTATATATATATATATATATATATATATATATATATATATATATTGATTTTTTTTCTTGGAAAAAAATACGCAAAATATACTGGCATAGGTTAAGAAACTCATCTCCCCACTCACAAATTATCTAACCATAATCCAAGTTGGAACCATGTAAAAAAGGCTACATATGTCAAACACTCTCCACAATTAGAAAAAAAATCATATCAAACTGTAACTCGTATACAAAATATAATGGCATAGGTTAGGAAACTCATCTCCCCACTCACAACCTATTTAACCATAATCTTGTGGAAACTAGAATATCATGACCAAAAAAGGGCCATATGAAACACCCTTCCTAGTAACAAAGAAACAACGTGTCATCACAACACTACTACAATGAAAAGACTACTCTAATATAATACATGGTGCATTCATAATAAATCAATGGAAATGTTCTCTAAAGAAGCGATGAGAGAAGTGTCGAAGAGTATGTGCAACCATAATAAACCCATAAATTTATAAAGTGTCGATTGTCATCCAACAAGTTTATGTCGTGATGAAAATTACAAGGTGAAATATAATGCAATATGAGGTGTAACAGTTTATAAAGAATATGCTTCCACACTTTAGATTTTACATAGAGTATTTTAGGAATGGATTACCTCTAAGAATGTAATTATTTTTGTTGGCCCACTTCATTGGAAAGGAGTCATTTCAGAATCCTAGTAGATGATAGATAATGTGGAAAAGGAATATAGAACAAATAAGGCTGACAATAATTTTCTTTAATGAAAAGAGAGATGCCAACCTACTATCAAATTTGCACGAGACTACAATGTCTAAAGAAGGATTGGCATTCTGTGTGACGATGTATAATCCCTTGAAATTCCAGCAAACTTCGATACGCTTACAGGCTCATCGTGAGGGAGGGGCGACCTGTAATTCATGGCCAAACTCATTATTATAGTCGAGAAATGCTATATAAGGTTCCCTTTTCAGAAAATATTTTTTGTAATTGCTTATACAAAAAATGGTAAAATATGAGCATTATCTTTGGAACTCCCTTTGTTTACTCAGTATCTTCACTCTTGGAGTGGATTAAAATGAAACAAATAAACTTGAAATTGATTTTCTTTTAAATGAAAATAAATACAGATAGAATGAAACTATCTTGAACATTTTTTTTGAGATCTAATACTAACCTTTCAAAGAACTTGAAGATGTGGGAGGAGCAATAATTATGGGTCATCCAAAAGAGACATGGTTTACCAACTTTGTTAGATCCGATAATTCTTGTATAAGAACAACAAAACCAGAGAGAAACCCACAAGTTTTAAACTGTTCCAAGAAGATTGAAGTTGATATATTATTTTAGACATGGGATCTGCATCATTAATAGATGTTGTGTCTCTGCATTTCCATCCTACCCCACCTCCATCCATTGAATTTGTAAAGAGGATCTTATTAAGTTGTCCTAAATTTATCTGTTTGTATTCCCTTGTGTTTCTACGCCCACTTTATCTGTCCCATGCTTCGACAAACCCCATCCACATTCATTGGGCCAATACTAACCTCCCACTAATGAGCCAACAAGATCATATAACCTTATGCTATGCATTCTATACTTTCACTCTGAGTAGAATGATATAACATAATATATCAATTTCTTTTGTTGTAAATTTAATGTTGGAAAATTTCAAAGGAGGTAATAAAGTCCAAAGACATCAAGGAGGTAATAAAGTCCAAATACATCGCCATCTATGTGAGAGCACAAAAAATCTAATTGGAAGCCTTTGTTTTGCCAAAGGAATAAGTTTATTCTCCATAGGATGTTTTCACATATTCAACAAGAAACCATACCCACACATAGATGTATGGAACGTGACCTAGTGGCGATGTCCTTCAACATTTTGAGATAGGATAATAATGACTTTTTCAGGACAAAATAAGCTGTCAAATATACATCTTCCACAATTCAACACACATCCGAAGAGACGGTCGTGAAAAAAATTTAACTTTAAAATACGGGCAAACTGCTTTCATACGGGAAAAAGGATCGTCAAATTCCAACCCTAGTCCTACCTAAAAATTATTGAATGAAAGAATGAATGTGATCTGACCTGAAATTTAAAAAAAAAATTATTGAGAGGATCGGTTTTCGATAGCTTGGAAACAATTGATGTCGACGTAGTTCGTGGTTTTGCAGGCGAGGGTGCTTCCAGGTGCAGGGATTGACCCCTACAAGCGTCGCAAATTAACAAAAGGCGTAATAGGAAGAACGAGGGCGAGGGAAAAATATTTGGAACGGTATGGAATAGTATTTGAACATATGGAATGGTGATATGATGTACAAATGTCGAGCTTAAAGGCATAGTGATATGATGTACAGATGTCAAGTTTAAACAAAAAAATGTTCACTAAAATTTAAGGTAGATTGATTCAAAAGAAAAAGTCTATCCACCTAAAATGTTGCAATTCACAAATATATATATATATATATATATATATATATATATATATATATATATATATAAAGATTTATTAACAAAATAAAAGCTTAAAAAATTACTTACTATAAATATAATTTATAGGATAAAAATTTAATTTAATTTATTAAATAAATAAAAAATTGAAAAAAATATTTATTTTATTCGATTTAATTTTTAATATTTAATAAATAAAATAACTAGCCTCAAGAGATCTACCCATTCCTAATCTACCATGATTCCACACCCTTTTAAGGACATCTAAAATCTATACTAGGTCTAAAACGAGTTTAATAAGGCACTTTTAAAGACATCTAAAAATATATACCATCTCTTAAACCAACTTAACAAGTGTGAGTGGATACTACACCCTTTTAAAAACATTTAAAAATATATACTATCTCTAAAAACAAGTTTAATAAAAATATATACTATCTCTAAAAACCAGTTTAATAAGTATGAGCATTCTCATATGGATAATAGTCATGACTATATAAAAATACCTCACAAATAGGGTTTAAAAAGTATGATCAGTCTCATATATAAAATAGGGTTTAACAATAGGTTTTAACAAGTATGATCAGTCTTATATAGATAATGATCATATGAGTTAATGGTAGAAATCCCTCAAAATTAATTATTTCACTAAAAATAGAGAAATGTATTTTTCTATTTATATATTCATTTCAAAATTAATTCCACACCCTTTTAAAGACATCTAAAAATATATACTATTCATTTCAAAATTAATTCCACACCCTTTTAAGGACATCCAAATATATATACTAGGTCTAAAACGAGTTTAATAAAAATATATACTATTTCTAAAAACTAGTTTAACCAGTTTAATAAATATGAGCAGCCTCATATGGATAATAGTCATGACTATATAAAAATCCCTAAAAAATAGGGTTTAACTAGTATGATGAGTATCATATATAAAATAGTGTTTAAAAATAGAGTTTAACAGGGATGATTAGTCTCATCTAGATAATGATCATATGAGTTAATAATAGAAATCCCTCAAAATTAATTATTTCACTAAAAATAGAGAATTGTATTTTTCTATTTATATATTCATTTCATCAAAATTAATTTCAATGATATTTATATATTCATTTACATATTCATTTCAAAATTAATTATTTCAATAAAAATAGAGAATTGTATTTATCTATTTATATATTCATTTCAAAATTAATTATTTATTTCAAAATTAATCATTCCAATAAAAATAGAGAATTTTATTTTTCAATTTATATATTCAAATTCAAAATTAATTAATTATTTCAATTAAAATAGAGAATTGTATTTTTATATTTATATTTTCATTTATATATTGTATTTATATATTCATTTACATATTCATTGAAAAAACAATTAGATAAAATAAATAAACAATAATTCAAGTTGGTAAAAAAAAATAATTGAAATTATTTTATGATTGTAAAGATGTCTTCCTTTTAAAAATGATTAGATAAAATAAATAAATAATAATTCAAGTTGGTAAAAAAATATTTTAAAAGTTTGAAATTATTTTCAAATTGTAAAGATGTCTTCCTTGCAGATATGGATCATTTTATGACTCTCCAATTTGAGAACTAATGTGACCCACAAAACGAACTAAATCCTGGTAAAAAAATATTTAAAAAGTTTAAAATTATTTTCGAATTCTAAAGACCCACAAAACGAACTAAATCAATTGAATAGATAAAATAAATAAATAATAATTCAGGTTGGTAAAAAAATATTTAAAAGTTTTCAAATTATTTTCCAAATGTAAAGATGTCTTTCTTGTAGATATGGATTGTTTTATGAGTCTCCAATTTGAGAACTAATGTGACCCACAAAATGAACCAAATCAATTGTTATGATTATGATTACCACCCCCATTATGATGGCTATGTGAAAGGATCGTTACCATCACCATAGCCATAAATCCCGAAATAACTTCAAAGTTGCAGGTATGAAGGAATGCACACAACTCACTGGTTCTAAAAAGATTGTCATTCTTTATATAATCCAAAACAATTTTTGGGGCTAATGTTATTCTATCTAGAGGCCCGAAAAAGTGAATGGCTATGACTAAACTAATGAATGGTGAAAATAAAAAATGTGTTGATGCTTTTTAAAAATAATTCTTTGACCCCTAATATTTTATGTTATTAATGAATTCTTTTTTAAATGAATACCCTCTTCATGCCAATTTTGGAAGAATTTGGAACATTTCGGCTACTTGGATTGCGAATCGATGGTCAAAATTTCCCTCAATATAGACAGTTGTTGTAGAAGAAGACTTAATGCTAGAAACAAATTGCTACGCCTCATATGTTTTCACATAAAACCCTAATGATTGCCTTGCTTTCGAGCCTATGTGTTTTTTATTTGCACAAAAATTAATGATTGAAGAAAAAAAAACGTCATCCGTGACAAAATATTAGCAAACCTGTACATCCATCCCTAAGAAGGCACAGAATCGAGGGGAGCCGCAAGGTGAAACAACCCTGCACAACGCTCCTACAAAGCAAGAAAAAAGTATCATTAATAATTTGATTTGCCCGCAAGCTCACCTGCAAAGGCAAGGTCATAGAGAAATTGAAATTTCGCACACTTGGCTTCTCATGGCCATAATTACGATCAACAAAAAGCTTAACTAAAATATCTCGACGGTCAATCTACAGATCGAATCCCATGCCACAAATCTTTAATAAACTATATACATACATTACATAAAGATCATAAGCTAACCTCCAGTCACGAGTTGTAAAACAACGACACAGTTTTCACACTTTATGAGTGATATTCCCGTTACACCAGAATCCCTGCAAGATCTAAAATCTAGTGTTCATATCCCCGACTTCATGCAAAAACATAAAATAGAATCTTTAAAACCAATATATATTTCATGAAAAAATAAAAAAAACCAAGCATGGATTCCTATAGTGTTAATAGAACCTAAAATGGAGAGGCAGAATATATCATTACAGACCAAGGATCGATCCAAGCATCCGAGGGAACGAAGTTTCACCAGAACTAATCCTGACCTTGAGTTTTAAAGCACTCGAAAATGAAATCAATGGAAAAAATCTAGGACACCTTCTGTAGGACCAAGAGGTTATGCTACCCTGTCATCTATATGCTTCTTCCATGCTTCATTATTAGCTTCTGCTTCTCCTATTTTCTTCTTTAAATTCTCCAACTCCTTGTAGAAACAACCAACATTTCAAATTACAAAATAAATAATAAAGCAATTTAATTTGAATGACCTAAATAAAAAATATGCCCATCTTCTGAAAAGACATAAATTATACCTTGGATGGTCGTTGTGCATTAAGAAATAACACATGCAATACTTTATCCACTGCTAGTGACTCCTAATTCTCGTCAAACTTTAGATCAAGAAAATGCTCATGTTTCAGTTTTGATAACAAAAAAATAAACATTTCAAATTCCAGTGCTTTAAATCCACAGAAATAATTAAATTTTTATTATTTAACATATATTTCTTTTACAAGGGGATCAAATAGTGATCCAAGTTCACGTAATCTAAGTAAGTATATCTTAGAAAACATGAAAATTATAATAAAATTTTCCAAAACCACGGTTTACTTAAAGCTTTTACCAATATTAAAAAATCTAAAATCCACACAAAAGAGCTAATATTAAATCAATCAAAATAGGGAACTCAGAAAATTAAAGATAAAGACATTTAATGAATGTTCCAGTCATGGCAAGAATGGTAATTATGGTTGAAAGGTATAATAACAGTATGTTCTTTGCTGAATCAAAATGATTGGAAGTAGTGGATGGCGGTTATAAGAGTTTCTAAAACAAAACTCCACTTACCAGTTCCACAGTAAATTCAATGCCATCTCTTACTTTCAAGCTCCCGATTTTGAATTTATCCTTTGTCTTCTTCCTTTCCTGGGAGTTTCATGGTTGCTCTATAAATTTCACAACTACACCAAATTATCATCACTGTTAAAAAAACCTATTTTAGAAGCCACAAATAACATCCAAACATATCATTGATTTAATTTTAAAAAAAAAATATCATCCATATCCATATCCATATCCATGCTCCCAAGTACCATATAGCTCATAATGTAAAACTAAGGCATACAAATTTAACCTCCAACAATCAAAGTCGAAGTTGGACTTGAGCCAGTTCATCCACTCTGACAAATATTATTCTATCTTAGTATTGGTGTGGTCCACATCTGGGGCTTCCGCTTAGTCCTCGCTGGTGTCTGACTAGCCGGAGCTGCAGGCATATGGCTTGTCATTCATAATTAATGCCTTGGGGCCCTTGAACATGAACCAATATCCTTTATCATCCTGCTTCGTCCCACACTGATGGTTTATCATGATGCAGTTAACAGTCCCAATTCCCTTTTGGTGGAACACATTCACAACATACTTTAGTTCTTGCTCACGCCCATACTTGAATGAGTCTAAATCATAGAGATTCCTTGGAAAATAACCTAATTTCACAAAAAAACACACACATATAAACTTACTCCAACTGGAATTGAGAACTCTAATCATGATTCTATCAGAAATCTCATCTGCATATAATTCTACTGTCTTGGATGAGTGTTTTGGCTCTATTTATAGACCCAAAAGTTACTCGCAAAAATATGAAACCCACTAAATTCATAAACATACCTTCAAGAGAGATGAAATGTGTGGGAGGCGTAAACCAAACGTCCGTAATGCCGATGTCCACTGCATCATCTACAATTCTCTTCAAAACTTTATACCATGGAGAAGAACTCTTGTTGATTCCCAATTGAAGCCCCAGAAATGTTAAATTATGCATCCCATCATTTTGAGTCCAAAAAAAGCCACATGACATGCCTTTATAAATACACACCAATGTAATTAACGTAAGTTCTACCTAGAGTTGGAATTTGGATTCCTCTTTACCCATCACACAATTTTTTTTACATTTTGGTTCTTTAAGCTTGTCATCAAGGAACATTATGTTTAAAATTTTTCCCCTAAGACTGATGCTTTGATAATAAAATAACCTTTTACCAACAAAATTTTGATTGAAAAACTACCCTTCAATAACACAATTATGCTAAAAATTTTCACATATTTATCACAAGAAAAAAAATTGACCATAACACACAATGGCTTACTAAATCCTAAATCCTGGTTTGAAATTGCATGGATCACTCGCAATAAAATATCCATAACCCTGAAATCAAATATCATTGGGAGGAAAATACCATAACATTTGAATATATCATATATGACTAAGGAGATCTTATGGGAATGCCCACATTGTTTTTTATTCCTTGGATAAATCTAGGGTTTTAACTTGGATATCATTATGTTATTGTTGAGGAGATTTGAATAAAAAATATACATAATATGAACTCCAAAAAGGTAATATGGCTCCTTGAATTAGGTGAAAGACATGTCAAAAGCTTCAAGATCCTCCTTAATCTCCTCTAAAAAAAGGTCATAATAAATTAAATAAGAATTTAACAGAAGCCAAATAAGCAAGCATTGAATAGCTAAGCTTCTAATCAAGTGAAGAGAGTCAAGCTAGCTATTGAAAGCGTTAGAAGTACCTCATTTTGTGTGAATAAATGGAGTGTTCAACTAAGGACATGAGTCTATGTCAAAGTGAAGTGATATATGTATAAAAATAACCCAAATAGTCTAGGACACTCACATGAGGATGTTCAAACCAAATAAAATAATCCAATGAAATAATGGGAAGTTGGAACCATGTAAAAAAGGGTACATATGTCCAGCACTCTCCATAACTAAAAAGTCAATCATACCAAAGTGTAATTCATATGAAAAATATACTGATATTATTCATAAAAATCAAAATGTTTCCATGGTCGCCTTAGTGTGCCTTGGATAAAGTACAAACAACTTTTCTCAACTTCAAACGCTTAAACTCCTCATTTGCTAGCACATTCATTTGGGCATTGATTTGGTTCAAATTTTTGGGGACTCCTTGAATGTCATAAATTTGGAACTAACAACACTCAGAGATGTAAAAAAAAATTACTTCCAATTCTTGAAGAGATTCGGCCTCTCAAAATACATTTTATATTGATTTTTGTATGCCATATTTACATGGAATGGAATGAGACTGTTGACTGTCTGTCTAGGGATGGTCTGCGACAAATTCTCTGCACGTGGAAAATAGAGGAGAAGACTGGGTTGGTGGTCTGTGTGTCGGACACGAGACCATATTGACATTTTCCTTCTTTCTACTTTTCAAACAGTTTAAGATTTACTCTAGCAATGCTATATATCTTGTAGCTTTTGTACATACATCACTGTTTTGGACAAGATGTAAAAAAAAATTCTTTTTTTTTTTTTCTGCTATTACTATGACATGGATACCACTCTTGCACTCTAGAAATTTATTAGGGTTATTTTCCCTTAAGGGATGCCTGGTTTATTTAATTTTTGCTATGACTCTGGGGTGTTTCTACAATATGGAGGCCCTGATCTCTAGTATGGTTTATTTTTTTATGCTCACCAAGGCTAGATTATACATTTTATTTTTTGGTGCTTCATAGTCTTTGGGTTTCTGGCTTTTGTCTTGATCTGGACATAAATCTCTATTGGTCGCTCTTTCTAGTGGTAATTTGAACTCTTAAAGATTTTTGTAGCCTATACGATATAAATTTTTGTTATATATATAAAGTTAGTTTTTTCTTTTTCTTTTTCTTCTTATGGAAAAAAAATATGCAAAATATACCATCATAGGTTACGAAACTCATCTCCCCACTGACAACCTATCTAAGCATAATCTAAGTTGGAACCATGTGACAAAGGTTACATATGTTAAGCACTCTCCACAATTACAACATCAATCATACCAAACTTTAATTCATATAAAAAATATACCGGCATAGGTTAGGAAACTCATCTCCCCACTCACAACCTATTTAAGCATAATCTTGTGGAAACTAGAATATAATGACAAAAAAAGGACCATATGAAACACCCTTCCTAGTAACAAAGTAACAATGTGTCATCACAACGCTACTACAATGCAAAAGGTACTCTAATATAATCCATGGTTCATCCATAATAAATCACTAGAAATATGCTCTAAAGAAGCCACGAGAGAAGTGTTGAAGAGTATGTGCACCCATAATAAACCCATAAATTTATAAAATGTCGATTGTCATCCAACTAGTTTATGTCGTGATGAAAATCACAAGGCGAAATCTAATGCAATATGAGGTGTAACAATTTAAAAAGCATATGCTTTGGAACTATAGAGTTTACATAGAGTATTTTAGGAATGGATTACCTCTAAGAATGTAATTATTTTTTTTTGGCCCTCTTCATTGGAAAGGAGCCTTTTCAGAAGGCTATTAGATGATAAATAATGTGGAAAAGGAATACGGAAAAAATAAGGTTGGCAATAATTTTCTTTTATGAAAAAAAGAGATTACAACCTACTTTCAAATTTGCATGAGACTACAATGCCTAAAGAAGGATTGGCATTCTGTGTGAGGATGTATAGTACCTTGAAATTCTAGTGAAGTTTGATATGCTTATACGCTCTTCGTGAGGGAGGGGTGATCTATAATTCATGGCCAAACTCATTATTGTAGTTCAGAAATGCTATATAAGGTGCACTTTCACAAAATATTATTTGTAATAGCCTATAGAAAAAAGGGTAAAATATGAGCATTATCTTTGGAACTCTCTTTGTTTACTTAGTATCTTCACTCTTGAAATGGATTAAAATGAAATGAACAAACCTTAAAATTATTTTTTTTTAATGAAAACAAATACAGATAGAATGAAACTATCTTGAAATTTTTTTTTGAGATCCAATATTGACCTTTCAAAGAACATGAAGATGTGGGAGGAGCAATAATTATGGGTTGTCCAAAAGAGACAGTTGAGAACATTATTTTTTTTTGCGAAGACAACAAGATTCATGACACTTCTTATGGCATTATACATAGTTGACAAGCTCTTCATAGTCTTCAGTTTGTGTTGACGTGAAAATTGATGTCGTGTTGAGAAGACATGGGTTGTGCTCTGCTGATTGATGAAGTACAGATTCACGATGTTGGGGTTGTCGTGGGTTCCATGCAGTGACGTAATGGTCAAAATAATTTTGAGCAATGCGAACTTCTATTTCATTTTTCCAATCAAGGGCATCCATATTTGGTGCATCTTGCAACAAAAGAAATCCATGTATGTGTGCAAATTCTCTATGTTGCTATTCTTACCTGAATGCAACAACGAAAGCCATTATTGCTATAGATGTATTGTAATTTAATATTAGGTTTAAAGATGAATGGTAATTAAAAATACCTACACCAATAGTCAACTGCATGTAGGACTTTTTGTAGGAATTCTTCAAGAAAAAATGTAAATTTGTAGTGCATATATTGGGATGTTAAATGTGGGTTTTTAATTATATTTTTAATTCTCCACTTGTAGTGATTGTTTGAATTTGAGGGAACACTAGTAGGCATAATATTGTGCAAGTCATGCCATTTGGTATCATCTGCACAAGTATTCTTCTATTTCATTTCATCAAATTCCAATTACATTTTACGCTAAATACCAAAATGGATTGAAAAAATAGACAGAGAATTATGAGTTTTTTCTAATGTGGCATGTTTAGTGGTAACAGTATTCAAGAATTCAAACCTTCTACGAGCTTTCTGTTTTATATGCAAGAAGTCTTTGACCTTTGGGCACCCAATAGGGAAAAACCACAATACCAACTATGGCCAGATATTTTTGGTGAACAAAATATTTGATATTGTTAGAGAAAATCTAGACTGGAACATGAAGTGGTGAGGTATTTGGGAAACATGTATATATAATTAATATTTAATAATAATTATTAAATATATTATTTAGTTGATATATTTAACACATAAAATATTATTTATTTATATATTTACAACAACTCTTGGGTGAGGTATATGCAATTAAGGTTTAATTATCAATTGTCAAAAGTTGTAAGGACGCATCTATGAGATTTTTAAATTGAAAAAATTGTAATTTAGTTTTTATAATTGAACAAATAATAATTAATATATTTTTTTTAAGTGTTTTAATATATTTTTATTGTTTTTAGAATTATGTATATCTCTAAATCATTTTGTAAATTTTTATAAACATGAAGAATTATTCTAGATTTTACTTAATTTACATATTATCTTGTATAATTATTGACATGATGATCAACCAACATTATCTTTGTACTGTATCTTTCTTAATATCATTCTCTTCTTGTTTACTCGAAATTTTTGTTGGTTCATACTATAGACATGAAGTAGTGTATCTTTCTCAATATCATTGTCTTCTTGTTTACTAGAAATGTTTGTTGGTTCATATTATAGACAAGAAAGGATCTTTTGTTTGATGTGTGATGTTTGTTGCATCCTAAATTAAGAGGTGTGGTATAATCCATATTTTACACTAATCACTTTTGTTGTGACAACAATGCCAGATCAATGGATTAGCATATATGACAGTTAAAATGAGGCATCTTAAAGCAATGTAGTTTTTTATCAATAGCCTATTGAAACAAAGCAAGGTTGTTAATACACTATGAAACAAGCCTTTTATTTATTGACTCTTTCTAGAATCAATATCTCACGGTGCAATTCTTGGGTTCCTGGAGTCCGCACATGTAGTTTTTTATTTCTATATTTTTATTTTTTTACAATTACCATCATGCTTTTAATATATGTTTTACTTTGGATCATTTTCTTGCAATATTTTTTCAGTGTTAAATTAAAGTTCTCAATTCCTGCTTATAAGATTGTTATGACTGAGAAATTTTAAAATTTGTGGTTCAGTGATTTGGCATCCATCCTACAAAAAAACAATACTAAAGAAAGCATGATCTATCTCTTGACCATATTTTTTTAGGCTAATAATTTTCCTTCAATTAGGCGCCAAGTGAAGAATTGAAACTTAGGTTCACACTTATGTTTAATCATTTTTTACTTTTTTTTTGTATATAATCATATTTTAAGGTAATATAACTAATACATGAAATGATAATTTTTTTTGTATTTTTTCTAGTTAATTCTTACTCACAATTATGTATACATTTTTAAAAATCACAATTTAAAATAATTTTAGTTTCAATACTTTAAATTGAAATATTGCTACCAAATTAGTTGGATTATCTACCTTGAAATAATATCCCTTCATTGCTGCAGATTCAAATCATGTTGCCAAATTAGTTGGATGATACTAAATTGCTACTATTGACCAAGCCTCAACCTAATCTTTACTGAAGGTATTTCCATTGTTGATGATGATAGGGAAATAATGGGTTCTCTAATCGTATTTACCTTAGTTTTCATTCACTGATGATGAAGCACATATTTTTGGAGTTCCAGTTCACTAAGAGTTGTTGGAAATGCATTCAAGGCCATTATTGATTTCTCTTTAAAGGCGGGATTAACTAGTATGTCACTTTGTTTGGTGATTGAAATTATCTGGTTCATTCCTCCTCGAAGGGATCTAACAATGCTTGTGAATTTTACCATCTTCTCCTCTAGAATATTAGGTTTAAATATGTCTTGAAGTATGATATTATCTCTTTCTCTATTTTGTGCCACGTGGCATAATGAGGTACATTTTAATTTATTGGCTAAGGTTGCCTTGTTTATTAAGGATGCCCATGCTTTAGACTCCACATAATATGAAAATTTTATTTCAGTGGCTGTCCCATTAAAAAATATGTTTTAAGGACCATTGTATATAGTATATACCCTTCCACCTTCCATTTTGATTCGATATAAGACAATTTTTAAAAAAATGCCTTTAATGTGCTTATTTTTTGTGGTATGATATTTCAGAATTTATGCTCACACTATCCACGATGACTATCCATAGTGGAAGATGTTTTCAAAAAATAAAATTCCTTTAATGTGCTTAGTTTTATGTGGTATGATATTTCATAATATATGTTAAGACTATCCTTGGATTCGTAGAAAAATTCCTTCCATTTTTCAAAGCATAAATTCTGAAATAAAATGCCTTGTAGATAGGTATTACTTTAGTTAGGTATTACTTGAGATTGTGCTTGTCATCAAGTGTTGGGACAATATGCTCCCAAGTGGTGAATTTATTTTCTTGAGCTTTGATGCAATTCTTACATATCAATCTCCCTATACCTAAAATGTATGTAGCGCTCAAGTCGAAAGTAGCATGCATTGCAATTACATAATTTAATGAGATAGAAGCAATCAATCATCCTAAGAGACCCCTCGAGTTTCGTGATAGAATATGGCTATCAACAATTTTCCCATGCAACTAAAATTGGCATTTCCAACACCACTTTGATGTTTGTCACTTCCTCACATGTAATCAAAATTCTATGGTTTTAGCTCATTATTCCATGCTTCAACGAACTTATCATATCTACACTCACTCAAATAATATAAGATGATCCATCAACTTACCCTATCTACACTCACTAAAATAATATTAACAATCAAATAAGATATTTTCATGGGCTTGAGAGTATATTTGTAAATAAATTGAATTATTATCATTTTTGGCATGTACATATATTCTATTTTAAAAATAATAATAATAATAATAATTTAAAACTTACAATTTAAAAATTATAATAAAATTAGTGCAAGATTAATAAAATTAAGGTAGATATATAAATTAAATATTATTAATCTATAATAAACATTAAAAGAACACCATATATCTCAATTGGTTAAAATTAAAAAAATCATAAATTAACTAAATTTAGTTTTTATTTAAAATAATAATGATAACTTCTATTGATAAAAATAATTAATATAGAAGTAAAATATCTTTTTAAAAAAAATATGTAACAATATTCCAAAAAAATGAAACAATATTTACTCTTAAAACGAGGCAAAGATATTACGCGGTGTTTCATCTTAGTAAATTGCCCATTCTTGAAAACCAATATTTCTTCACAATGATTTTAATTCTTTTATTGGTAAATAAGTATTAAATTATAACTTAGTCAACTTTCATCATCTGAATATTTCAATTATCATTTTAATTGTATGTTATCAACTTAAACCAAATATGCTAAATAATCTAAATCTAATACAACAATTATTATTTCAAATCAAAGTACAACTTTTCCAATTTAACAATCCTATCGACCTCCCTTTGCACCTTTTGGGGCAATTGCTATTGGAAAATTTTAGGGGCTAATATTCGTAGGTGGGCTAATTTTCCATGGTTTTTCCAAAAAAAAAATTCGCCAATTTCCATTTTTTTATAAAAGTGATTCGCCCAAATTTTACAATATAAAATTATTTTACCTTAAAAATCGCCAACATTATATAGACAGTATATATAATATCATTATAAATTTGAATAATTTTACAAATACATCAATAAAAATTTTATATTTTTCACATTAGGAACTAGTGAGATTCGCCAATTTTTTAAATTTCACAATAACCGAATTTCAACCATTAGTTCCAATTATTTAACAACCAAGTATTAGTTCTAAGTAATTAACAACAAAGGGGTAAAAAGGGTCACAACGAAAACACCAATAAATATAGGAGATATTGTATTAGATTCCACATGGTAGCCAATGATAAGTGATGGTGTGGATCTAGTTGACATAGATAATTATATCTACTTGACATGGTGAACTAATAATTATGTGGATCTAGTTAACCTCGTGATTTATTATCAGTGCATTTTATTAGTTGATATGGAAATTTATGAGCAGTGAATTTTATTAGTTGATAGGGTGATTTATGGTCAATCAATTCTATGAGGTTCAAGACAAGACTTTAAAAAAAAATTAATTGTTTAAATTCATTTGAAAACAACTTTGAATAGCTATACAATTCAAAGCTAGGGATAGCTAAGGAGAAAGGTGACTTGGGGGTAGATTGAGAGGACCAAGAAAAGTATTTAAATTTATTTGAAAACAACTTTGAATATCTCAACAATTCACATATAGGGAAAGTTAAGGATGAAGGTGATTTGGGGTAGATTGAGAGGATCAAGAAAAGTATTTAAATTTATTTGAAAACAACCTTGAATAGTTCAACAATTCACAACTATGGAAAGCTAAGGGGGAACGTGATTTGGGGTAGATTAAGAGGATCCAAATAGGGTAGATAAGCAAATGGGATTTCATATCCAAGAAAAATCCGAGGACTAGCTATATTTTAAAATAAAGGCTTTGGGGTTGTGGAAAAAGAGATGAAATAAACTAAGCCTGCATGCTAGCCAATGACATTCCTGAGATTGCGATATAATGAAAAGATTAAATTTACTGTGGTTTCTGGTTTTATTTAATTTTAATCCAAGAGATTGTATTATATTATGCTTCCTTGATTTTTTTAAATATTTTATTAGTGTGCACTCTATATAAGTAGAATCTAGCTGCACCATCCACTGCATATCTCAGCGTTTACACAAAAAAAAAAAACTCTTCTCCAACATTTTCCCACATTGTACAAACCCCTCTAAACGTCTCCTAACCAGGCCGTGAATAATTTTTTTTTTCACTTGAACTAGTTGTGATGGATTAACACTTGCATCCATAATATCTTAACGAAAGCTATAACTTACTATTAGCATAAGTTCAACCCTTACTTCTATGTGCATCCATGACTATGGAAAGCTATAGTAATAGACCAGAAGAACAGAACCTGGTCAATTGCATATAAAAAGCATATGCTAAAGTCAAATCTAATTTTTCTAATTATTTTAATGAAAGTTTTATGAATATGGGAGGACACAAACATTATCAACCGAGATACACAACCACACATGATCTACATAGAAACAATACAGAAGTCGAAAATTTATTAGATGAAACATGAAACACTATGTAATACATTCAATAATTACCACTACAAGCATTTCCCATCTGCAATGAATCAGCTCAGACTCCTTGTAGTGTTCCAAGTTCTCAAGTATGACTCCCAACCACAGTGGATCAAATCCAAAATCATTGTAAATACACAACACACTGTTAAAGCTGGAAACCCATCTGATAATAAAAATTCAAAAACCAAATTTATCTCACTCTTGTAATAAAGAAATATAAGTAGTGTTTCCCAGTCCCATAGATTTGTATGCTCTAACTACATAATAAGAGGGAAAAACTTGAATAAACTTGATTCTTTCCTTCACCAAAGCATATATTGTGGGGTATTAGGGATCTATGTTATTAGTCATATTTCTAGTAGTGGTTGATGGTGTTTTACGATTCAGTTTTCCTTGAATTCTTTTGCATTTTTCTGAATTACTGGCCTAGTAACCAAAGAAAACCAATAGCTTTCGTGAAGGGAAGAACCATGTTTGTTCAGTCTTTCGCTTTTATTATGTGGTTAGACCATACTGATCCATGGGAATGAGAACTTAATAGGATATTGGGTATTCAGGATCCTTGCTATTATATTGATGGTTTTTTTATGGTGCCCTATATATTCAGCTACGTTGCACCGTAGTATGCCAACAC
Organism: Pinus albicaulis; assembly: GCA_034641835.2. NCBI lineage: Eukaryota > Viridiplantae > Streptophyta > Pinopsida > Pinales > Pinaceae > Pinus > Pinus albicaulis. The sequence goes on along the minus strand of CM076584.1, from coordinate 982,460,681 downwards.
AGGAATTATCTGAATGAGAGAAGTGATGTCTACAACTTTGGTGTACTTATCATAGAGATTCCATGAAATTATTTCAGGAAGAAGCCCAGTTGATTATAGCAGACCTGTTGGGGAGGTTAGAATATACATTTCCCTTCAATCCATTGCTAAATTTCTTCAGTACTTCCATTTAACAGAGACATATCTTTAAGGTCTTCAATTAATTGGTGAATTTCTTCATTACTTTCATTTAAATTAATAGAGGCATAACTTTAAAGCCTAAAATAGGAATGAATATTTTTTAGTTCAAAAATTTGCAGGTGAACTTGGTAGAATGGCTGAAAATGATGGTGGGGAGCCGAAGGTCAGAGGAAGTGGTAGATCCATTGCTCGAGGTTGAACACTCATCCAAGGAATTGAAATGAGAATTTTTGGTATCAATACGTTGCATGGATCCAGATGCTACCAAGAGGCCAAAGATGGGCCATGTCATATACATGCTGGAGGTAGAAGAATTCCCCTTTCGTGATGTATGTTTTTTCTTTGAAACAATAACAATTGTCGCCGCAGAGTATCAATGACATAATAAGTTTATATATCAATGAGAAAAGTATCAGTTACAATGTTTGTTTATTTAAAAAAAGTTGATATATATGTATACACAAATATTTAAATGGTGTATCCAATATATCTATACTCTGTTTACTTGTATTAATAATTTGTTTCCCGATTATTATTCTTGTCATTGTCATTGCAGGCATGCCATAATAATATAATCTGAAACTTGGATTTTGGAGGATCGTTCCTAGGGTGTGATAATTCAGCTAATGAAAGAATATTGAACCCAAATGGTGACAACACTAGTGTAGGTGAATTCAACAGCCCCAGTCAAACAATGACGCAGAGATTGTGATGACGATCATGAGATTTTTTCTTATTTTCAACACAGATTCTATTGGGCCTCACGTGCCTCTGGTCCCTCAGGTAGACCTAGACAGTTTGATCTAGCTAGTGGATATATTATATCATAATTATGGTGCTCATTTGTTATTTGAAGGCCTTGTAACATATGATATATGATGGACTGCTGTGAGCACTTAGCATTTGTTTATGCTACTATTTATTAGCGAATGTTTACAGTTATAAAGAAGAATCCTCGCCATTTTTTTCCATTATTATTGCAGAATATTGGCATTCAAATTTACTGAAAAATTCGCCGCAGTTTTGTAATTTGGCGATTGTAGTTTCTGTACAAATTCAATTCGTTTGTAACTAGGCATTGTAGTGGAGATTTCATTGATTATTTACTATGGTTTGCTGTAATTACCTTAGTGACAAATACTCTACATGCAATCCAAGCTAAGGCCTTTGTAATAGAACGAAATTCCAATTAGTGTGTCTTCCTGCAAGTTGGGATCTTTTTCTATTATATTGTAATTGAATTTCCATGAATCTTTCTGCAAGTTGGGATTTTTTTCTATTATATTGTAATTGAATTTCCATAATATTTCTGCAAGTTGGGTTTTTTTCCCATTAAATTCTAATTGAATTTCAGTTAGTCTTTCTGCAAGTTTGGATAATTATATTAGCTGAATTCAAATTGGTCTTTCTACAAGTTGGGATAATTATATTAGCTGAATTTAAATTGGTCTTTCTACAAGTTGGTATTTTTTCAATTATACTAGTTGAATTTCAGTTAGTCTTTTGCATGTTGAGATAATTATATTAGTTAAATTTAAATTAGTCTTTCTACATGTTGGGATTTTTTCAATTATATTAGTTTAATTCAAATTAGTTTATTTTTTCAATGATATTAGTTGAATTTAAATTAGTCCTCATTAGTTGACTTTAAATTAGTCTTTCTACAAGTTGGGATTTTTCAATTATATTAGTTTAATTTCAATTAGTCTTTCTAATTTTTTTCAATTATACTGTATTTATTTTTTAACTATCTCGAGTACAAATAGTCATATGAGCATGTGCTTCCTGGGTGAAAAAATATAATGGAGGGTGCTCAGTGTTATGATCTGTGAAGATATTGCACCTTACTAGCTCTGACCACGAAATATATAATTAAATACATGGAAAAAAAACCCTGATCATGATTATTTTATTCTTTGTGGCTATCCAAACCCCTGATCGGGATAATTTTATTCATCGTGGAAATCTAAACTTCGAATCATGTACACTTTTGTGCTAAAGCTTTTTTAATTGGGTTCTATGGACTACCATCTGAAACATGATAACATTGAGAGGTCTAAAATTAAAAGGCCTTTTTATTTTTTTTGGGCCCCTCTTGTGTGTGTTGTGGGACAACCATGATATCATTAATAACATATAAAAATGAAGAGAATACAATAGGAGTAATATAATGGTAACTATTTTTGGGTGTTGGGGGACAACTATGATACCATTAATAAGTATAACTAGAAATTGCACCTCTTAGGTGCAAAGATAGGCCGATAGGATTATTAAATTGAAAAATTACATAATTATTATCCATTTGGTTTGGAGTTTATTGAATTTCAATTGATATCCCAAATTCTCATTTTAGGTGCAAAGATAGGCCGATAGGATTATTAAATTGAAAAAGTACAGAATTATTATCCATTTGGTTTGGAGTTAATTGACTTTCAAGTGATCTCCCATGTTCTCTGAAAACATATGGTAGTTATTTTTGTTCCTATGGACATCCTTTGAATCCATGTCTTCAAATTTTGTTGAAAACTCATCATTGTCATCCATTATGATCTACCCCATTCTTGACGAAGAGTGGAGGAAATAAAAATTTGATATTTGCAGTACCTATATTGGAGGAAATGAAAATTTGATTAATGCTTGGAACTTTTATTATTGATCCAGAATCCTAATATTTCGTCCATGTACTTTAATTGTATGAATATGACTTTAATTGTATGAATTTGAGATGTTTATCTTCTATCCCTTAAATATGTTTCTATAAAAATGATATTTTAATGTATTTAATGAATATTTTAGATCCATTGCATATTACATGGCTTCATACACCATTGGTAGTGTATACATTCATCTTGATCTCAAATCTATTCCATAGAGAGAAATAAAAAATGGAAACAGGTATTATTAACATCACACAACTCTTACACTCAACCTCTAAAGTCTAGCTCACCTCTCTCTGTTCTTGATTCCACTACATACCCTTTGGTTGAAATTTCCCATCCATACAAATAGATATGATGTGTATACATAAATTGCAACCCTAAAATAGTTGGCCCCAATATGCCTATCTATCTATGATCTGGAAACATGAGACCAGTCACTTTGTATGGGCACAATATATGTTTTACCTAGCTTATCCCACTTGGATGGAATTTCACTTCTCTATTGCCTTTAATTTGAACCCTTTTAATAGAGTCCTCTTTCCTCTAAAGTCTGTGTTGGTTGACCCAGAAACAACTACATAACTTAGGTTTTGATCAGGGAATTTGGAGCAATAGAAAAGTGTTGGAACTAGGGTCTTCGTAGGGAACCCTGTTGAAGAAGGTGTTGGAGCCCATCTTGACCCTGAAACAACTGCATAAATTAGGTTTTGATCAGGGAATTTGGAGCAACAGAATAATGTTGGAACTAGGGTCTATGTAGGGAACCCTACTGAAGAAGGTGTTGGAGCTCATCAAGGACCTGACTACCCAAGCCAACATTGACTACTAGCCCACTAGCTTCTTCCTATTATAGGCCATGGACTCATCATGCATTGACCTGCATTTAAATTGGGATATTTTCAACATTCGAGGTCTCTGTCCTATTCAGGTATGATGTACCACTAGCACTGATCTCTTCCTCAACCATATCAAATTATGACTATGTTAACCCAAGTCAGAATGAATCACAAATCGTAAGAACAATAATACTTAAACATAAAAAATATGTTGGAAAATAAATGAAAAATAATACAACTTCACAAAAATACATGAATAAATAACCTACGTGTACTTAGAAAAACATAGATATGTTTTGCACCGGGGTAGAAATAAATAAATCATAAGTCTGTTTGATTGTTTAGTGTCCAAGCATAGAAAATATTCCCATCTATTCAATGGAGAATTTTCACAAGTATATGATGCTATGTAGATTCCATGTTAATAGAATTAATTTAGATGCTTCAGTTTTCACATTTATCCAATGGAAAATCTTCACAAGTATATAATGTTGTGAAAATTAAAAAAAAAAACTTTAACCTCATATCCATTAAATATCACTATCACTAACTTAAATATTAATTTTTACAGAAATTATTCATATGTACGTTTTACAAAATTGTTTACAGAATTAGTCATATGTAAGCATTGTCAAAAAAATTCTACATCAATGTGGTTGACCAATCTCTATATTTTTCTCTCATTTAATAAATAAGAATTTTAATTATGAATTGTTCTCATAGTATTTATTTGATTTGATAGGAAAGTAGTAAATATAGAAAACTATTAAACATTATAATTAATTAGTGAACTAAGTTAAATATTTTTATTATTTAAGTCAGTTAAAATTTTAAAAGAATTTAAATTCATCTTCATTAAATATCATTGACTTAAATAATATTAAAATTTACAGAATTTAGTCATATGTAAGAATTGTCAAAATATTCTACATCACTGTGATTGACCAAATAAATATTATGAGAAAAATTCATAATTAAAATTCTTATTTATTAAATGAGAGAAAAATATAGGGATCGGTCAATCACAGTGATGTAGAATTTTTTTACAATGCTTACATATGACTAAATTCTATAAATTTTAATATTATTTAAGTTAGTGATATTTAATGAATATGAATTTAAAGTTTTTTTTTAAATTTTAACTGATTTAAATAACAAAAATAAATTTTAACTGATTTAAATAATAAAAATATTTAAATCAATGATAGTAATATTTAATGGATACTAATTTAAAGTTTTTTTTAATGTACACACCATTATATACTTGTGAATATTTGCCATGATTTCCATTCAATAAATGTGAAAACACAACATCATATACTTGTGAAGATTTTCCTTTGGATAAATGTGAATTTTTTTATGCTTGGACACTAAAGATTGAAACATACTTATGATTTATTTATGTCTATGCCGGTGCAAAACATATCTATGTTTTTCTAAGTACATGCAGGTTATATATTCATGTGTTTTTGTGAATTTGTATTATTTTTCATTTATTTTCCAGCATAGTTTTTATGTTTAAGTATGTTTGTGCTTACGATTTGTGATTCATTTTGTCTTGGGTTAACGTAGTCATAATTTTAGATGGGTGAGGAAGAGATCAGTGCTAGTGGTACATCATACCTGAATAGGCAGAGGCCTCGAATGTTGAAAATATTGTGACTACATTTTTTAATCGAGTTATTCCTATAATTGTACAAATTTGCAGGAATTTTTCATATAAATATGTTGTAGAATTAAATTTTATGTTCTTCATATAAATATCTTGCATAATTTTTATAGGTCTAGTTAAATAAATAGTGGAATCCCACATCTTGTTGCTATATTGTTAGGATAAATTTTATTTTTTATTGCCATGTATGATCCATATTTATGAAGGAAGCTATACTTAAATATGAATACAATGTCTCTGCTTAGTAATTTGATTCCTATATGTATCTTTTCTACCTTTTTTAATTTGAAATTTTAACCTTTTACAAGAAGGCATGCATTCTTAACTATTAGAACCACTCTATGGAGCTGGCACAAGTATTATTCTATTTCTTGTTTTAATTATGTAAATTGTTGTAAATGAAATTACTTACTTGTTTAATATGTTGTAAATACATTTTACTTGTATATTATCATCAAATAAATGTTGAGGTATAACTAGACTCTTTTCCTTCTTATTTTTTTTTTTAAATTAAAGGATAAAATTGGTTTAGTTAAAATATCTAGGCTAGTTCCTCATACTACAGAACCTATAGGAGCCAACCAACCTTTACATGTGATTAACTCCTAAAGCAACACATATTTTACTAAAAATACACCACATTCACTCCCATGATAAGAAATAGTGTGACTGGAACCCTCCAGTCGCTCCCATAGTAAGTCCATCCAAACGATTGTGGACATTTTCAAGTAGTCATGTCCCAGCGACCCCAGATTTTGTGCCAATTTCTAAGGGCCAAGACTCAGGCCATTGCCTAGAACTCCATGATACTTCCATAAATGATAAATAACACTGGGAAAAAGGTACTAATGCAAACACTTTATCAATGACTTAACTAGACCCCTACTAGTAATGATAGACATTTCATCAAACATGTCATAAATATGCATTCTACAAGTGATAAAAACATATCTAAGCATAAGGGTCTCATACTTATCTAATAATTTCTAAGAGGAATTGATGCCTTATCAGGTTATTTGCATTATCATCTATTAAGTCATATATTCATTGTTCATTCCTTTACAAATAAAAACATGATGAGAGCCATACATCATCATTTTTATAAAACATACTCGTAACCAACATATAACAACATAAATAAAAATGATATAACAACCATATAAACAACATAAAAACAAGTACATTTACCCACCAAATACAAGAGGAAAAGAGATCTTATTGATTTATTAGAAAAGCAACCCAGTTTGGGACTTCCACATACCACCCGACCATAGACTAGGTTTGAACTAAGTCTCTCTTTCAACCAATCACCCCCATGCCATATTCGAAGCATGAATGTGGGAACTCATGGAATAATCCAATTAAAACCAAGCCATGGCTTCTAGAGGAAAAACCAACTCAACCATTAACTAGTGATTCCAAATCACATTTGGAAATCACTAACCATCACCATATTGGTATCTACGCAAGCTCTATAGGGCTGCAGAACGTTTGCTCTAACCAGGGCTTCCAAGACTAGTAACTCAACCCACAATTTTCGCCAAGATTCCAAATATTTTGTCTAACCAGGGCTTCTAGGACTAGTAACTCAACCCACCAAGGGCTTTGAGATATTTTTTCCAACCAAGGCTTCTATAAACTAATAACTCAACCAACAACCAAAGGGACATGAGAACGAACCATAAAAAAAATTAAAACCCACAACACCATGGCTAGGAAATGGCAAGGATAGGAAAAACCAATGTTAATCGAGGAAATCATGCATGCCAATGACATATCATAACCACAGAACCACATGCATATTCCATGCATTCAAAACTAGAAAGAAAACCATACATGCAACTCGGTACTTGCAATAAAAACCCATTGTAGTTGTTGGTCCCGATGTCCTCTTGTAATTACCTACTATTCATTTGCCTTCTTGATCCAAATACCAAGAATTCCACACTCCTCCAAGCTTGCTCCAAGAAAGTGATCCCCGTCACTATCTTTTTTCCCAGCAGTCAACTTGGAATACATGTCCCATCACCAAGGTCTTGTTTTACCTTTATTAACTTTATTACAGGGAATTTTAACTAGTTTTGTTACAAGAAAAAATCCATCTATACCAGACAAACTCATTTTGTTCTAAATATAAAGATGCAATTTGATGACCTTTTGTGTCTGTGGTACATCATGTAGATTAAAGAATTTCCCCATATATAGTATCCATGTTACTGGATCCTTGTGATCAAATATCCTAATATACAACTTTGCAATGTGGTGGGTCTTAAACCTAATGTTGGAGTCTCTAAATTCATATTTCATATTTTTTTTCCTCATCCTAATTTTCATGGCGTATATTGTCACTGCTAGGAATAATTTCTAGTAAAAACTTTATCAAAACTTCCTTGAAACCTTCCATGTATGCTTTTAAATCACATTTAAAAAAATTCCATATTTCCTTTCATTTTTTCTTCTATAACATCCAATGTAGCTTCCAGTTAATTTTTGGTTACTCTTTGTCAAAGCAAAATTTGTTGCACTTGGTCTCATAATTTTGATATATCATGTTGTATTTTGTCCTCTTCTTCATGTTTCATAGTAAATATTTCTGATTGATTATGAGGTGTGTCCCTTTTTTATGTTTAGAGGAATTTCATAATCAAACAACGATATTTATGCTTCACTATTCCCTTTGAATCACTTCTAACATTTTTTCCAAACGAAAGTTATAATGCAATTGTTTAAAAAGTACACATATTTTTATTTCTTTTAGGAACTCGTTAATGAAATTATTGTATCTCTACAATTTTGGATCTCTAAGGTATAAGATTCCTCCTTGTGGTAGCCCTCTAAGTCTTATTTTGAATGCCATAATTCTGACCAATATTTGATTCTTCAAGAAAAATTTATTCCCAATATCCCATGATGAGCTAATTATATATTGGTTCAATAGAGTGAACTTGTATGAAGTTCCACATGTTATTGTTTTAACCTCCGACCGTAAAAATGATACATGAAAAACTATAGTTTGTGCACTTTCAGTCACTTTTTACAAATTTCAAATTTGATACTTGAAGAGAAAGTTATAGTGATTTTCCCAAGGTCACATTTTTTAGAATTAATTCTAGATCCTGCAAAAACCCTAACTTCTTTGGACGAGATCTTATAAAATATAGTGAACCAAGATCTAAAATTTTTATATTAATTTCACCAATATTTCGTCTCAATGTGGTCGATATTTCAGCTTCTAAATCCTTTATAGAAAATTTTTTATAGTGAAAATACCAAAATGACCTATTTGAAGCAACAAAACCCTAAAATCCAAAGCTCTAATACCAAATATTATGAAACAAGCTCACAAAATAGAAGAAAAGATATCAATGACTTGATAAATAGCCTCTTCAAGGGAGAAAAATCCTTTACATCGCATAAATGAACAATTATTGGATGATACAAATGGCAATACATCCTTTGTATATATACGAGCCTAATGGAAAACAATATAATCATAGCCTACATAAAAATAATAATGCAAAGGCACAACAATAACAATAGTGTGCTTCTATGGGTCACAACAATAATAATATAGGGGCTACATGGGCACAACAATAACAATAAGGTGGATACTCTAGTATTATAGTGACCTAATAGTATATCTGAGTTTTAGGTTTAGATCTTCATGTTTAAGACAAATTATCCTCGGTTTTTGTTATAATAATAATTTAGTTAATTTTAATGATTTTTTACTCTTATAAATGTGAAATGTATGATCAAGTAAGTGTTTTTACGCTTATCATGGATTGATTCTTTTAGGTATTTTATTATCCATTTAATTTATATGTTTGCATTAGTTATTGCCTTTATACCCTCTTAATTAAATTGATTAATTAAAAAATGTCATATGAATATGTGTTATATTTGTTTGGGAATTTTTTATTAGTAAGCCATGATATTGGCTCATAGTATTGGTACACCGCTTATTTACAAATTAAAAATCTCCATGTTGAAAGAGGAATGAATCTCCTTACATCTAGTTTTAATATTATTTTAATAATAATAATATTAATAATAAAGTTAGGATTTAGTTAATTTTTGTGATTGCCTAAAATATTTACAATGTGAGAATGAGGTAAGTGTTTTGATATTTATTTGTGTTTACGATTCATTTAATTTATATAATTGAACTCCTCAATATTATACCAAAATTATTATTATTGGGTGCATTCTACAACACAATATGAGGGAGGTGTGATTTCATCTATGCTCAACATGGAGTTGACATGTGTCCTACTTAAAATAAAAATAAAATATCTTCTAAATAGAAAATCAATGTCAGGTATGATAACAAATAAAAATGAAAATGCATGTTTAGTTAGTTATAATTTAATACATTATAAAACACCAATAATCACAACCTCCCCACCTAACTATAGTCACTCGATTTGTAGTTGATATTACAACCTAATTGTTAGAGCAATCAGTGCGCAGCAAAATAAAAGACAACAACAGCAAATAAACCATACACAGAAGACACAGAGTTTAACGTGGTTCACCCAACCATTCTGGGCTACGTCTACCAAACATAGGCATCGGCAATCTTTATTATCAAACAGGAGATTACAAGATAATCAATTTCCTCACAAACTCTCACACACTTCCCAATCCGTATGGACATCTATTTTATAGCTAAGAGAATCTAACTGCCTCATAAATCCTCTTACAGCAAATATAGGATGCATTAACTCTCTCCCAACAAAATAGAGCTAATATAGCAACACAATCTGATTTTTGTCACCTACTGAGATTTTTGCCTATTTTATTAAAACCAAAAATCTCAACAATCTCCACCTTGACAACAATTAGCCTGATGCCCTGTTTCTTTATTATTTATTTTTTCTGCAAGCCAAGAGAAGCCAAACACCAACGCAGCTTCTCTAACAAAACTGGTTTCGTGAACATGTCTGCACAGAGCGGAAACGTGAAGTTCGGTTACACTTTTGTGAGAATCGGGGGCAGAAAAAAATTTTCGGCAATAGTTCGGCCGAACATTTTATAAAGTTCGGCCGAACTATATTATAGTTCGGCCGAACTTTCTTAGAAAGTTTGACCAAACTTTTGAGTCCATTTAGATTGACGGCACAGTGACGGCGCAACAAACAAATTTTTTGCCGGAGGTTTGGAAAACCGGCAATAGGAGTTCGGCCGAACTTATTTAAAAGTTCGGCCGAACTATTTTTTATAAATAAATCGCCCGCGAAAGCAATAAGGTTACTATTTTCATTATTTCCGCGCGAGTTTTGCTGCTCTGTTGCATTGGGCGAGTTGGGCGAGTTGCTACGTTGGGCGAGTTGCTGCTGTCTGTCTGATTGCTGCTGTGTGTTGAGTTGCTGTGTGTCGAGTTGCTGTGTGTCGTTGTTGCTGCGTTAAAATCTGTCGGGTAAGTTCTGTTACGTCCGCGATCGTTGTTCTGTTCTGCGATAATTTGATACATAAATGATTTTATAATTTGATATGTATAGTTGATAATTCGATTTGATAATTTGATATGTACAGTTCTCCTCTATTGCGTTGGGCGAGTTGGGCGAGTTGCTGCTGTCTGTCTGATTGCTGCTGTGTGTTGAGTTGCTGCTGTGTGTCAAGTTGCTGCTGGTCGTTGTTGCTGCGTTAAAATCTGCCGGGTATGTTTTGTTACGTCCGCGATCGTTATTCTGTTCTGCGATAATTTGATATGTAAATGATTTGATAATTTGATATGTATAGTTGATAATTTGATTTGATAATTTGATATGTACAGTTCCCCTCGTCGTTAGTACAGTTCAGTTTTTAATGTAAATGATATGATAATTTTTTTACGGATTTTATTTGGCTAGATCACTTGCTCTCTTGTCCACTGTTCTCTATGGACTGTTTTATCTCCTTTAATATAAAACAGAGTTTTTTCTCTCTGTGAAAAAAAAAATTCAGAAGAAATTTTTCTAATTTATAGAACACAAAAGTGTTAGATGTGACATAAAAATATACAATTAAAATTGTTTATATTGTTTGTTCAAATCTCTGATTCGATATTTGATAGAAAAAATTAATTTAATAACTGGCGTTTCAAAGACATTTTGAGGGTTTACTCAGTATCAACCACAAATAAGAAAATATTGTGGACGAAATGTGGCTCAGAAGTCTACCTGGAAAGCCAAGTTTGACATATTAGTGATTTTGCTCAAAACTCAATCTGGAGCATGCAGTTATGTGATTTCTCCATTACATCTTCTGCGAATCAATTTCACTCCAGCATTTACCATAGATGGAAGCCTTTATTACATGCACTCGACATCAGTAGCAGAGCTCATGCTATCCCAGAAAGGTCTATGCGAGGGTTTTTAACAGCGTGGGAAGCCATTGCTTTTGGGCTTGAAAAGTGCAATTTCCTGCCGAGAAGAATTCAAACTGAAAACACATCTTGGTATATTATGCCATCAAACTGAAAACACATCATTTTTCTCCTTCAAAGAAAAAAAATTAAATTTCAATAGGCTTTAGGAAATTTAATTTCAAGTCATTTAATTTCACTAGATTAGAATTTATTTCAAATTCAAGAGCTTAGAATTGCTTTCAAGTTCAATAGATCAAATATTTTCACAATAAACATTAGGAAAAGACAATATTCATTGCAGTTGGTAATATAGTCAACTATTAGACTATTCAATTATTAACAAAGTTGATGAAAGAATGCAAGGAATTTAAGGTTGCATTTCAATTTTGAAAATTTTCTACAATAATTTTTGTGGGATAATTTGTTATACAATATCATTTTCATAGTTTAATTTTATTTTTATTTTTATAATAAAAATGCTCATACCTGTAATTTCAATTATATGGTTGGTTGTATTTCACAAATTAATTTTGATTATATATTTGGTTATATTTTCCAATTATATTTATTCTTGTTGGACTAAGTATTTTTAGGATCACACACACACACACACATGTTAATGCAAGTTTCCATAGTTATTTATAATTTTTATTTTAGAAAGAACCTTCAACCAAAAATACCCCTAAGGTTAGTCCCCCGTGTGCCCTTTGAGACACATTAGGTCATCCCACCAATTCATGCCCCATGCTTCATGAGTTGAAGGGTATCCTTCATACCCCTTAAGCACCCCCATTTCTCCCCACTCCATCTGTTGGAAATATGATGCAGGATGTTGTCCTTGATGGCAACCCACTGAATGAAGATGAAGACATGCGACTGTTGACATGTGTTGTCCTTGATGGCAATCCACTTGATGAAGTTGTGCTTGATAGAATATGTCCTTGATAAAGAAAATCTGATGTATCTACAGTGTGAACAGAAGGCAATGAAGAAAGGAATTCGGAATGTGCTCAAAGTATGTTAAAAAGAGTATGTCTCTAAGTATACGCGGATTTTCCTAAGGGAAGTCGCGTATGCACGCGGAAAAGAACGTGCCAAGTCGCGTATGGACTAAAGCGCTCAAAAAGTGCAAAACCAAGGGTAACCACCATGGTATTGACCCATTGTATTGGGTAATGATCCGCCTAATTGACCCGTCCGGAGTTGTTTTGGGCTCATGGTATTGCTTTGGCCGTATGCAGTATTGAAAAAGGGGCTCATGGTATTGAAAAAGGATAAACCTATATAAGGAGAAGAATTCATTGTGCAATGATGAGAGTGAGGGCAAGGTAATAAGAGCTTGACTGAATACTTCTCTCGAAGTATATACGAATGGAAAGGGTTACACTTGAATGATAAATCTGAACGTATGATGCACCAATGATGAAGAAGGGGATCTAGATCTGAATTGCTCTTGTATTTCCTAGATCTGATTATGGAAGGCTTAGATCTGTGATGAGGCGAGCATCTAGGCGAACATCTGTCTGAAGCAAAAGGGTAGATCTGAACTGAATATCTGATCTGATGAAGTATGCTGCTCTGTAATGATTGAAGATCTATACGCTACTTCGCCGCGGAGGAAGCGCGTGTATACGCAGCTTCAGCGAAGAGAAAGCGCGTATGCGCAATAAAATATACACTGAGGTATACGCTGGTTTGTGTGGACGGAAGCGCGTATATACGCGACATCAGTGAAGGGAAAGCGCGTATGCAAACTAGGGTTTGCTGAAGCAAGGGGTATGAAACATCTGATCTGTTCTGCTGTATTACTGCTATCTGATCTGAGTTGTCTGAATTGGTATGTATCTGTTGATGATGTATGTTTGTGCTTAAAAGTATGAAAAGGGTTCAGTCTGGAAATATGATGAATTGTGGCCTGCAAGTTGTGTTCTATTGAAGTTGTTGGATCCAGTGTGAAAATTGATGAAACGTGGTCCAAGGTGGTGCTGAGGGTTGTAGCCTTCAGTCAGGGGGTTGTAGCTCCCTTCCGGGTGAGGCTGGTAAACGAGATCGGGGGGTCGTAGCTCCCTTCCAGGAGAGGCTGGTAAACGAGTCAGGGGGTTGGAGCTCCCTTCCAGGAGAGGCTGGTAAACGAGCGCAGGTGGGTGCCTGCGTGCTGGTAGAGTCTGGACCAGCACATATGTTGTAAGATGTTTTCTCTATAATAAAAATATTGAAGGCTGAGCAACTGCAGCGGTGGTTTTCTCCCGACTTGGGTTTCCACCTAAAAATCCTGGTGTTCATGTGTGATGTTTTGTGTGATGGTTTATTCTGTTCTTACTGCACATGTTTACTGCTTATTGAATATCTGATGAATAAATGAAGGAATGATTTAAGTGAAGAATTAATGACATAAATAGATATATGTGTATACGCGAGTTTCGTAAAGGGTATCCGCGTATATACGCAAGTCTGGTTCAGGAAAGTAGCGTATGCATTTTAGAAGCAAGAAAAAGTGAAAGATTTGAATATGCAGTAAATACTGATTCACCCCCCCCCCTCTCAGTATTTTTCCCAAAAATTGGTATCAGAGGAGGTTCTTCTGCAGAAGCTTGATCGCTTGAAGGAGATCCGTCGCAATGGGAAGTATACATACAAAAGCTTTGCTGAATTTTGGTGCAAAAGTATGGGCTCTCATGAAAGAATGTGAAGAAGAAAAGGGTACCTTTGTGGATTCTCTAGAAGACAATAATCTTCTTGAAGAAAACATTCAACTCAAAATAAGCCTAGAAGAAAAGAACATAATCATTGAGACTTTTAAAAATCAGCTTGAAGCAAGAGAAAAACGCATGGAGGATCTAGAATGTGAAGTAGTAAGTCTAAGGAAGGATAATGAGAAATTGAATTCTCTCAATCTCAGATTTTCTAAAAGTTCAGAAACCTTGGATGAGATTATCAAGGTACAACGGTCTCCCTTTATAAAAACAGGTCTTGGATATACTGGGGAATCTTCTCAGACATCAACACCAAATTCTCTAAAAGCAGCCACTGCTGGTTCTCTACATTCAGCCACTCAGCAAGAGAACAAAGGATCTTTACAGGTAAAGCAAGATCACCTCAATTCAAGAAATACTAACAGGGAGATCTTTCAAAATGGCTACAACCAACAGGTAAAGTCTAATAGAAGATTTCATGATCACATAAATTTCTACTTCAATGGTCAATGTTTCACATGTCACAACTTTGGTCATAAAGCTATTCAGTGTGTTGCATATAAAACCATCATGACCAGAGAAGCAAGAAAGATAAGGATGAATGATGAACCAAAGAAGAACACCTATAACAATTTTTCTCCTCTCCAAAATGAAGTTGAATGTACTTATTGCAATAAATTTGGTCATGAAGAATCTGAATGCAGGAGCAAGGTCCAGCCAAAAGAGCATGTTCCCTCAAGCTCTAAAGTATGGAAAAAGAAAGAATTACCGGTTGAAAATTGTGGGATAGCGTTATTTGTAGAGGGTGAAGAGAATCAATGGTATATTGATAGCGGGTGTTCAAGACACATGACAGGTGACAAAAGCAAGCTGCATACTTATAATGCTCTAGAGAAGGAAAAGAAAGTTACTTTTGGAAATGATACTCCTACTGTTATTAAAGGAAAAGGGTCAGTATTTCTAAAAGAAAAGGTGAAGGCTAAAGATGTCATGTATGTGGATGGATTAAGGCATAACCTATTGAGTGTTAGTCAAATGTGTGATCAAGGAGAAGAAGTGGTCTTCAGTTCCAAAGAATGTGTGGTTCATGATCTTGATACAGGTAAAATCATTATAAAAGGGAAAAGAAATCCAAGCAACCTGTATGTACTCAACGGCATAGAACAATGTTACTTAAGCAAATCTTCAGAAAATTGGCTATGGCATCGAAGACTGGGACATCTGAGTTTCTCTCAAATCAAAAAAGCAAGCAAACTTCAAGCTGTTCGTGATCTTCCCAAGATCAATCTTCCAGAAAGTACCATATGCAAATCTTGTCAATTTGGTAAGCAGACCAGAGTCCGATTTAATGCCAAAGAAGGTTCATCAAGTAAGCCTCTTGAACTCATTCATACTGACATCTATGGACCTATGAGGAAAAAGTCATTACGTGGGGAAGAATACTATATCCTATTTATTGATGACTACTCCAGAATGTGTGAGATCGCGTTTATTAAACACAAAGATGAAGCCTTTGAAAAATTTCAGAAGTACAAAGCACTGGTAGAAAATGAATTGGATTCAAAAATCAAGTGTCTTAGATCTGATCGAGGAGGAGAAGATTCATCAAATGAATTCTTTGAATTTTGTGAACAACATGGCATTAAAAGACAGTTCTCTGTAGCAGGCACTCCACAACAAAATGGTGTAGCAGAAAGAATGAATAGAACGATTGTTCAAATGGCCAGAGCTATGCTTACTGACTCTAATGTTCCTAACATGTTTTGGAGTGAAGCAGCTCGTGCAGCAGTTAACATTCTCAACAAGGCTCATGTTCGGGTAAACAGTGATAGAACTCCATATGAACTCTGGTATGGCAAATCTCCCACTGTAAAGCATTTTAAAGTTTTTGGAAGTAGATGCTTTATCAAAAATAATGATGAAAAACTTGGTAAGTTTGACCCTAGATCAGATGAAGGGATACTTCTTGGCTACTCATCTTCAAGCAAAGAATTCACATGTTACAATAAGAGGCTTCAAAAGGTTGTTGAATGTATTGATGTTGTTATTGACGAGTCTCCTGCAGCTCCTAAAGAAGAAAAACAAACAACAGAAGAAGATGATGATGACATATGGCCTTCTACATCAGATGGAAATGATATAGACAGTGAATCAAATGAAGAACCTAAAAATGATTTATCTGAAAAAGCTCCATCCAGATATGTTCAAAAGAATCATCCTGAATCTCAAATTTTGGGAGACAAGGAATCAGGTGTACGAACAAGGAGAACTCTTGCGGGGTCTTCTAGTAATTTGGCACTTCTATCCACAATTGAACCACACAATGTCAATGAAGCTAGCAAATATGAATGTTGGAATAATGCCATGGATGAAGAAATTGAGCAAATTGAAAGGAATGACACTTGGGATTTGGTACCAAGACCTCATGATAAAAATGTCATTGGAACTAAATGGATCTTCAAGAACAAGTTAAATGAGAATGGGGATGTTGTAAGAAACAAAGCTAGACTGGTTTGCAAAGGGTACACTCAACAAGAAGGTATAGACTTTGAAGAAACTTTTGCTCCTGTAGCTAGACTTGAAGCCATAAGAATGTTTCTTGCTTTCTCAAGCTATCAACGAATCAAAGTTTATCAAATGGATGTTAAGTCTGATTTTCTTAATGGTGATCTAGAAGAAGAAGTTTATATAGAACAACCGGAAGGATACATTTTGGGAAATGATGCAAATCTTGTTTGTAGACTTAAAAAGGCTCTGTATGGACTCAAACAAGCTCCAAGGGCTTGGTATTATCGTCTTGAAAAATATCTTCATCAACAAGGATTTTCAAAGGGGTCCGCTGATAGCAACTTATACACAAAAGTTGAAAATGATAAACTATTGATTGTAGTTGTATATGTTGATGATATCATTTTTGGGAGTAACGAAGAATCTATGAGTCAAAAATTTGCTTCTGTCATGCAGCAAGAATTTGAAATGTCTTTTCTTGGGGAACTAACATTCTTTCTTGGCTTGCAAGTGCATCAATCTGCAGATGGTATATTTCTATCACAAGAAAAATATCTTAAGCAAATTATGAAGAAGTATGGCATGGAAGAATGCAAACCTGTAAGTACACCAATGATAACTGGATGCAGTCTCAGTTCTAATGATGATTCTCCCACTGTGAATCAACCAGAATACAGATCGATGATTGGAAGTATACTTTATCTCACTGGGACCAGACCAGACATTATGCATGATGTTGGGATTGTTGGACGATTCCAAGCTAATCCAAAAGAGTCTCACCTTCAGGCCGTCAAAAGGATATTCAAATATCTACAAGGAACTCAAGACTTTGGTTTATGGTATCCGAAGGATGCTGATCTTACTCTTCATGCTTACACTGATGCAGATTGGGCTGGAAGTGTGGATGATCGAAAAAGCACTAGTGGTGGTGTGTTTTACATGGGGCCCCGGTTAGTATCTTGGTTCAGCAAGAAGCAAAATTCTATTGCCTTATCAACAGCTGAAGCAGAGTATGTAGCTGCCGCATCTTGTTGCACTCAACTCCTATGGATGATGCAAACCTTGCAAGATTTTCAAATCAAATGTGAAACTCCTATCTCCATTATGTGTGATAATACAAGTGCCATCAGTATCTCAAAGAATACTGTTATGCATTCGAAAACCAAGCACATTCCCATCAAATATCATTTCCTACGTGAACAAGTGCTTGAGCAAAAAGTGAAGTTGGAGTATGTTACCTCCAAAGAAAAAGCTGCTGATATCTTTACCAAACCTCTGCCCAGGGAAGCGTTCGAGTATCAAAGACAGAAGCTGGGAGTGTTCTCTGCTAGTCAAAAGAAAAATCTGCATAAATTTTAGAAGATGGCTTGGAATACACGGGTTTCCTGAAACACAGTCGCGTATGTACGCGAGTTCCTGCACATAAAACCGCGTATGGTTGGTTGCTGACAATTTTGCTTGATTCAGCTCTCTTCAGCACAGCTGCAGTGCTGTTTGGTATCTCTGATACTGTTTGGTATCTCTGGTGGTGTTCCAGTTCTCATAATTCTGTTTCTAATGTTTTGATGAAGATGCCTTGATGATTTTGTTCAGGATGCACAAACTAAGGGGGAGCCTTAGTCATATGGAAAGGATGCTTGGATGCACAGATTCAGGGGGAGCATTGGCTTTGCTGAGTATAATGCATAGTTGGCATTATGATGGTTCAGTTTTATGATCTCTCTTGAGGTCTTCTTGGTATTGGTCATGAAAATTCATATTTGTATTTTTGATGAAAAGGTCATGTTGAGACCCTTGATGTAAAATCTGTAATATTCAGTCATGTATGAACTTGTCAACTTTGTAAACCCACTTGGTTGGGTAGCTGAGTCAAATTTGTAAACCCACTCGGTTGGGTAGTTGAGTCTCATATGTAAATCCACTTGGATGGATCTTTTATGTAAGTATGAGTCTTTGGTGATAGGAAGTTCATAGAGTCATGTACTTCTTTGAAATCTTTCAGCATGAACTCAGGGGGAGCTTGGCCACTCCAGCACATATCAGATCTGCAGAATGTTTCTTCCACATGAGGAGAAAAGGGTGAGTGTGTTGGTTTTGATCCGCCCTTTGCCCTTGATGTCAAAGGGGGAGAGTGACATGGTGTTTGAATGAAGAGAAGATAATGATGTCAAATGTTTGGAAGAGTGACATATTTGGGAGAGCGACATGGTATCTATCTGCTGTGGTAACCAAACACCATCGTGGTTGCCATCAAGTCCAAAGGGGGAGATTGTTGGAAATATGATGCAGAGTGTTGTCCTTGATGGCAACCCACTGAATGAAGATGAAGACATGCGACTGTTGACATGTGTTGTCCTTGATGGCAATCCACTTGATGAAGTTGTGCTTGATAGAATATGTTCTTGATGAAGGAAATCTAATGTATCTACAGTGAGTACAGAAGGCAATGAAGAAAGGATTTCAACATGTGCTAGATTCTATGATGAAAAAGAGTATGTCTCTAGGTATACGCGGATTGGCCTAGGGGAAGTCGCGTATGCACGCGGAAAAGAACGTGCCAAGTCGCGTATGGGCTAAAGCGCTCAAAAAGTGCAAAACCGAGGGTAACCACCATGGTATTGACCCATGGTATTGGGTAATGATCCGCCTAATTGACCCCGTCCAGGTTGTTTTGGGCTCATGGTATTGCTTTGGCCCATGGTATTGAAAAAGGGGCTCATGGTATTGAAAAAGGATAAACCTATATAAGGAGAAGAAATTCATTGTGCAAATGATGAGAGTGAGGGCAAGATGTCTGAGCTTGAATGAATACTTCTCTCAGAAGTATATCTGAATGGAAACGGTTACACTTGAATGATAAATCTAAATGTATGATGCACCAATGATGAAGAAGGGGATCTAGATCTGAATTGCTCTTGTATTTCCTAGATCTGATTATGGAAGGCTTAGATCTGTGATGAGGCGAACATCTAGGCGAACATCTGTCTGAAGTGAAAGGGTAAATCTGAACTAAATATCTGATCTGATGAAGTATGCTGCTCTGTAATGATTAAATATCTATACGCTACTTCGCCGCGGAGGAATCGCGTATATACGCGGCTTCAGCGAAGAGAAAGCGCGTATGCGCAATAAAAATATACACTGAGGTATACGCTGGTTTGTGTGGACGAAAGCGCGTATATACGCGACATCAGTGAAGGGAAAGCGCGTATGCAAACTAGGGCTTGCTGAAGCAAGGGGTATAAAATATCTAAACATGCGATGCATTCACTAATTGTATTGCGCTATCGGTACGGGTTGTACGAGATTGGTATGTATGCGGTGATGATGTATGTTTGTGCTTAAAAGTATGGAAAGGGTTCGGTACGGAAATATGATGAAATGTAGCTGCAGTGTTGTTATTGAAGTTGTTGGATCCGGTGTGAAAATTGATGAAACGTGGTCCAAGGTAGTGCGGGGGTTGTAGCCTTCAGTCAGAGGGTTGTAGCTCCCTTCCAGGTGAGGCTGGTAAACGAGAGCAGGGGGTCGTAGCTCCCTTCCAGGAGAGGCTGGTAAACGAGTCAGGGGGTTGTAGCTCCCTTCCAGGAGAGGCTGGTAAATGAGCACAGGTGGGTGCCTGCGTGCTGGTAGGAGGCTGCACCAGCACATATGTTGTAAGATGTTTTCTCTATAATAAAATATTGAAGGCTGAGCAACTGCGGCGGTGGTTTTCTCCCGACTTGGGTTTCCACCTAAAATCCTGGTGTTCATGTGTGATGCTTTGTGTGATGATTTATTCTGTTCTTACTGCACATGTTTACTGCTTATTGAATATCTGATGAATAAATGAAGGAATGATTTAAGTGAAGAATTAATGACATAAATATATATCTGTGTATACGCGAGTTTCGTAAAGGGTATCCGCGTATATACGCAAGTCTGGTTCAGGAAAGTAGCGTATGCATTTTAGAAGCAAGAAAAAGTGAAAGATTTGAATATGCAGTAAATACTGATTCACCCCCCCCTCTCAGTATTTTTCCCAACACCATCATGTGATGTTGCCACCTCATCACGTAATAAGGGTTTAAGAACCAACGACCTCTTGTCTATTTATGTGAAACACAAACATTATACACAACATTGTCTCAATCTCCGACGATATCAAGATGTGTTGGTCACCATACATCATGCCTCAATAGTAGCACTACCACTTACACCAACCTCATATGTTGATGATTCCTCTTCCACCATTTATTATGTCATGAACTCGGTTAATTAGTATATGGCATGCCCTTGAGTGCTCTATGTTAAAGACACTCATCTCATCTATATGTGTCCTTTACTCATCAAATACCATCATCACTGCATGCATCAAGTGACATATCCCCCTCATCGAGATCCCAATCCGCCTAATTTTGGATGCTCCTCATACACTAAGTACCTTGACCATATCAATGGAATGCCCAACTCCTAGCATGGTTCCCACCACACCAACACAACTATTGGAGATTCAAATGACCTCACCACTTAGAAAATGATAAGAAATTATTTCACCCCCTTGTACTAACAATACATAGAAAGAATAACATAATTAATAGAAGAGATAAAAATATGAATTAGAGAAAGGGATGGATCACATATTAAAGGAAATGTAAGCCAACCTAGGAAGAAACCAACTCTTCGCTCCCACTTCAAATAATTTTTAAGAGTAAACAATGAAAACAACAAATTGATCTATGTACCAGATGTACAACATTCAACCATACCTATATAAAGTGTGTATAATGAAATTAATGTTGGTTTACTTCAACACTTGGAAAATATCTTGTTTCTATCCCATTTGTGGAAGTTATGCAAATATGAAATAAAGATATAAGGTTAAGAAGTTCTTAAAATTTGATGAAGTAGATGACCCTACTTTTGAGGATTATCCTATAGAGTTATAAAAGATGAATTGAGGGAATAAAAATGTAATTCATAAACATTTTCATATATTCCTACTAATAAATAAAATATTATTACACAACTATATGCTAGATTTAGGAGAAACAACTGGTGTAATTCCTTTGAAAGTGATGAAATAATTAGGCCTTACAACAACTAGGGCATATAGAAATGTATGTGCTATGGATCGTATGAAAATCGGGATGGGTAGAGTAATAAATACACATGTTTTGAAATTTTTTGAGGAGTAACTCAAAGCATGCATATATACAAAATGAAGTGGCTACTTTCTTCATATTCCATGAGGGACTATTGTTCTTCCTAAATACTATTCATTTCATGTACCTCTGAATTATTTCTAGTGAAATTAAATGACTTGAAATTAAATTTCCTAAAGCCTATTGAAATTTCTCCTTCAAAATAAGGATGCACTCCCATTTGATTCTCACATATAGGTTGTAATCATGAGGCTCTCGCTCAAGAGTGGACCTTCGCAAAATCTTGTGACGTCTTGTCACAAAGAAAACCATCAAACTGAAAACACATCATTTTCTCCTTCAAAGAAAAAAAAATTCACATCATGTGAATATGTCCATGTACTCTTACATATTGGTGTACAAAACCATCAACCAAACAAGTTGACAAAACATGCCTCTTCAAACAACTGACTCTGAAGACAAATAATAGAGCTCATGTACTTTCAACATCTTTCTTCATGCAACATGCACTGGATACTTTGAATTTGCAAAGAAATTAATGAAACATCAAAATACATGCTAGGCCTTAATTGGATAAGAAATCTAACCATTTTTCAGCAAACCATTTCAATGGCGCTTCTTTTTCTTTCAACTATGTTGAATTTAGTTTTTAGTTATATTTTTAATGTTGGAGAAAATAACTATTTATTTCATGTGTAATTAGATTAGTGATTTCATGTGTTAGGGTTGTGGATTCAGGCATTGAAACAACACACCATGATATTTTAAATTTAAAAATGATGGTTTGAGTCCTAGGTAGCTTAGAATCCTACTTGTTTTCAAAATAAGGATGCACTCCCATTTGATTCTCACGAATAGGTTGTAATCATGAGGCTCTCGCTCAAGAGTGGACCTTCGCAAAATCTTGTGACGTCTTGTCACAAACAAAACCATCAAACTGAAAACACATCATTTTTCTCCTTCAAAGAAAAAAAAAAATTCACATCATGTGAATATGTCCATGTACTCTTACATATTGGTGTACAAAACCATCAACCAAACACAAGTTGACAAAACATGCCTCTTCAAACAACTGACTCTTAAGTCAAATAATAGAGCTCATGTACTTTCAACATCTTGCTTCATGCAACATGCACCATACTTTGAATTTGCAAAGAAATTCATGAAACATCAAAATACATGCTACGCCTTAATTGGATAAGAAATCTAACCATTTTTCAGCAAACCATTTCAATGGCGCTTCTTTTTCTTTCAACTATGTTGAATTTAGTTTTTAGTTATATTTTTAATTTTGGAGAAAATAACTATTTATTTCATGTGTAATTATATTAGTGATTTCATGTGTTAGGGTTGTGGATTCAGGCATTGAAACAACACCATTATATTTCAAATTTAAAAATGATGTTTTGAGTCCTAGGTAGCTTAGAATCCTACTTGTTTTCAAAATAAGGATGCACTCCCATTTGATTCTCACGGATAGGTTGTAATCATGAGGCTCTCGCTCAAGAGTGGACCTTCGCAAAATCTTGTGACGTCTTGTCACAAACAAAACCATCAAACTGAAAACACATCATTTTCTCCTTCAAAGAAAAAAAAAATTCACATCATGTGAATATGTCCATGTACTCTTACATATTGGTGTACAAAACCATCAACCAAACACAAGTTGACAAAACATGCCTTTTCAAACAACTGACTCTTAAGTCAAATAATAGAGCTCATGTACAAATTTCCATATTTTTTGCATTTATGTGTGTCTAACATAACTCTACTTTCAACATCTTGCTTCATGCAACATGCACCATACTTTGAATTTGCAAAGACCCAGGAATTCTCCACCCCCCATTAAAATGACCCTACAAGTTGATTCTTTTAGTTTTTTCACTCTATAAGCATCGACGTACGATTATGCATGATGGAGAATCTCTAACGCTTTCCCTTGTTAATATATTTAACAAGGGAAAGCGCTAGATATTCTCCATCATGCATAATCGTACGTTGGATTTGGTGATAATTGTCTCCATATTTTGGCTTTCTGACCCACAAAACATAATTATTTTAGAAGGGAGGGAAGGAGGGATGATCACATTGACTTGCTTGATGACATGTCTATGAAGATTAACTACCTCAAGAACTATTTTTTTGCGTAGGGAAAGAGACACGTTCCCATTTCTGAGCATGAAAACATTCTTTGATATTGTTAATGCCTCTAGTGTTTACTTCTACAAGTTCTATAGGCAGATTCTGTAAAGGGCCAGGTTGCCTCTGGATCTCATCTTTTATGAAAGGTGACATATCTAGTAAATGCCCCTGCAGTCAATCTCTAGAATGGATCAAAATAGAAGTTCTTCATTTTAATATCCGTAAAACACAACAACTTTAAGGTAAACTATGTACATGTTCCATTCATCATGAACACAAACCTTACAAGCCTCCTTGGCTTTGGAGCATTTTCCATGTTTTCCATAACCAAGACCCAAATAATTAGGCCCTTCTTGAAGAACATTTGGCTCAACTATGCCTTGTACATGCTTGCCTTTAAAACCCTTTACTTTCATAGGACATTTTCATCAAAAAATTGGACCTTATTCCTCTAATGTCTCTCAAAAGAACTTACACATTCATTTTAAGAGGAAATTGAAGGTACTCTAATGTCTTTAATGTCTCTCAAAAGCACGTACACATTCATTTTTAGAGGAAATTGAAGGTAGAAACCAATAGCTAATTCTTCTAACTAACCTTGACTAAAATGAGCTAAATTGTACTTTGATACGAACTTGATTTAAGTTGTCCACCCCACATTAGGCACCAATGATTATAACCTTTAATGGGCTAGCACTGGTTTGTAATCATCATCTCAAAATGACCTAATAGATGAAAAATTACGATGTTTGTAATCATCGTTTCACACCATCTACATATGACCCTTCTACACATTATATGATTGAATTTATGGTAGGTCATCCCTTCTATCTAGACCATGATTGATTGTGACATTAGGTGAATAAAGGAAATTTGATAAGGAAGGGACACTAAGTTTATCCTCCTCCACCTACTCCATATTTAGTGATTGCCTATTTTTTCTCTTCCAACATTTTATTTTGGAAATTCATTTTGGTAGTTAATTCTACTAATAGTCGCAACACACCTGGAAGTCAAAGAAATTGTTATATACACTACTAAACTCAATTAACATTGTTTGTTATTGGACTTTACAATAACAAAAAACGTAGATTTCATTAATGTAGTAGTGTATATAATAATTATATGTATAGTGGTGTGGCTATCGATAATATTAGCTGCTAATGAATTTCGAGAATAGAAAGTTGGAAGTGGAAAATTGAGAAATCACTAGCTATGGGGCGGATGGAGGAGCACAAACTAGAAACTATCTTTTGCTTATAAATTGTATTTTATTCACCTGTTGTCACAATCATTCATGGGATAGGTAGAGAGGATGACATTCCAAAAATTCATGCATATAATATGTAGAAGGAGTCATGTATGAGATGGTGTGAAGTGATGATGATTGACATGGTAAATTTTCATCTGCCAAGTCATTTTTAGATGATGATGACAAACCAATATTAGCCATTTTAAGGTTATAATCATTAACAAGAAATATGGGGAAGGAAATTCAAATGTCTCATCATGGAAATTATAAAAATTGTAAGGATGGGGTTATAAGCGTTATGGAAATTCTAAGTGCCAAATTCTAACGAACAAGCCATATTTGCTTCTCAAAAACTTTATTCAAGATATACTCTTAAAAAACCAAGTAAAAATTTTAGTAATCCTAGAATCATGCTTTACATAAGGTAAAATTGGGGAACTCATGACTTGTACTATAGATAAAAAAACATTTACACTTACCAAAAAATATATGATAAAAATTGACAAACTACATTTAAGCTTAAGCTTAAGGGGATATAATCATTCTTGCCTTCCATAGAGATAATGAAAATGATTGTTCTAAGTCTCATGTTGCTTCTCATGTTATTTTATAAACCTTGGTTGGAAAGAAAAATAGGAGGGCTGAAATGTAAGAAATATAGAACATATTGGATTTAACAGCCCCAAACTGGATTTTACTCTGAGGTATTGATTTTTTGAAATCTATTTTGTGAATGTCGACCAATAGATATATATCATGGAGGATGAAAGACGAAGATCAGCTGAATCCCATATGGAGGCTTAGGGATCAGAGGATGTTCACGGTATTTAAATATAATCTTAAATATCCATACATGTGTGTACATATGGAATTGATTTTTTTATTAACTTTGTGAGTGAAATTAGTTGTTAACAAGTTTCATATTTTAATTTTTAGGAGGCAAGAGGAGAAGGCTTTCTACTCCATCCATGGAGCGTGGCCAAGGTTCAACCGGTCGAGGTATGACTGGTAGCAGGTTGCGGGAAGGGGGTGATATTTATTCCCCCGAAGACCAGCAATCAACGGCTGCTGGTTCTCAACAGGGTCACTCTGGGTCTGGTTCTCAGCAGCGTCATTCTGGGGTTGGTTCTCAGCAGGGTCATGTTGGAGATGATGTTAACCAACAACATCAAGGTTTCCATCAATTTCAATATTTTTTCATTAAATTTGTACAACTTTTTTTACACGTGTTTTTTGTAATATACGAAATTTTATATATATTGATGCAGAGGCTGAAAATGTTCGAGCCAGTTGTCAAAAAAGACGCATGGCAGCGCGCTACATTGAAGAAGAAGGTTGTCAACCCACCACAACTTATCCGGATGAGATTACTGATAGACCATGGGAAATGAACATGGCGGAATGCACCTTACAAAGGTGTCAAAGCCGTCATGCAAAATTTCAAAGAGATCTGGAGTCTTTGTCTCTACCTGCTGAGAGTAGACAAAGCCTAGAAATAGTTACACATTCATGGAGTGAAATGGTAAAAGTGTACAAAGATTTGGGGCCAACCACTGATTCTTTTGTAGAAGTGATGAGAAAGAGAAGAGAAACAGTGATAGGTCCCGATAAATGGCAGGACATAAAAAAAAGTGTTTCAAGAGATGATGCTAAGTCAATGTTTAATTATAAGGAAGGGCTAAAAAAAAAAATGTTGAAGGTGCAGTATTTCAAGCACCTAGACAAAGCAAAATATTTGTATAGTCGACATCTTGCGGCCTTTGGAAGGCTTCCATGGAACGATGAGGTTCCTATTTATTTTGCACAAATGTTTTATGCAGAATATTTTTTGGGTATGAAACCCAACTACAATGATCTTCCTTCAGAATTTTTTGGCCCGGGGAGAGGTCGATTATATCAACGTAAGGGCGCTAAGCGAGATGTGGAGTTGCCTCGCCCTGAGCCGCCATTGGTGAGTCGACCGTCTCGAGTCGAAACCCTGCGATCAGATATGGATGCGACTTCTCAAATAAGTCGTGAAGCAAGAGATGTTATGATCGAAAATGTTCATAGTGGATTGAGTGGAGTCAATATTGGCTTAAATCGACAAAGAGCACGTGAAAATGCACGTGCCAATTTTGTTTATCATACAGATGAGGAGATTTACAACATGAATGTTGAAGATCTACGAACATACGCAATAAATTGTCGCAATGGTCTGCAAGACCTAATTTTTCGTGAGGAAGAGGGCACCGGAACGGTATGTGTTAGTGACCTTAGGGTTTGAAATTATATTTACATATACATGTGTAAAATTTGTAATAAATACATGTGTATGTACACATGTATACATTTATTTGTATGTGTACATTAATCTAACAAAAATGTATGATTATATGTTAAAACACCATTTGCAGTTTTCAGGCATGATGTGTGATGAAAATGTTAATATTACGTTCGGGACCTCTGGCTCAAACGATGCAGCTGGGTCTGGCCATCATGATATGTTGGCACATGTATGTTAGTGTTTTTTAAGTGACTCTAAAATAAATAATTGTTGCCACACATGTACATGTATGTATATATATAATTCGATAAAATGTTTTAATAGGTACCGATTCCGTCTGATGTTTTTGGGATGCCGGTACCTTCTTATTCTTTAGGAGATATACCTTCTACTTCATTGGGAGATGT
This sequence comes from Pinus albicaulis, assembly GCA_034641835.2. NCBI lineage: Eukaryota > Viridiplantae > Streptophyta > Pinopsida > Pinales > Pinaceae > Pinus > Pinus albicaulis. The sequence goes on along the minus strand of CM076584.1, from coordinate 982,432,572 downwards.
ACAAGTATGGACAATTTTTCACAAGTTCAAAATTTATGTTACCTCAAAAAGCTCCATTAAAAATTGAGATATATAGAGAGAGATCTATATTTTGAGTTATTTAAAAAAATTTGAATTTAGGTTCGTATAGAAGATTTTTTTAATCCGAGGACTTTAGCGACGGAGATAGGAACATCCACAGCATTTGAAGAAGTTGTCTTTAGTTCTTTTTTTTAATATTATTGTTCAAATAAGTTTATATATGTACACGTGCATTTTCATTTGAAAGTTTTTAATTTATATAAATTATTTATGTATATATATATATATATATATATATTTATATTTAAATGTACATGTATATTGTATAGGTTACCACTGGAGATGTTTCTATGGCAGATCCTGTTCATCAAATGGAGAGGCAACTTTACGAGGTATTGCGTGATTTTTTTGATATATTTTGTTTTTTACATGAAGTTCTAGATATATATATTCTCATTCATTTTTAAAACTTCAAATTTTAATGTTCAAGTACATGTGCATTATGTATGTAGGTTTCCCCTTTACAAGATAGGGAGCTAACCGAGACCCAGAGGCCAGATCGTCCATTTGATGGAGAAGATATACAGTAGATTTGATATGATTTCAAAATTTAGATGGTTTTAAAATTTGTTAAACTTGATACAGTTTGATACTTGAGTGAGATTTACAATTTTTGGACATATTTTATTACAATATGTTTTTTGGACATATTTTTGGACATATGTTAAATGTTTTTGTTGGATAGTTGAATTATAATTGGCATGGCATGTGATATTTAATCTTAAATGTTTTTGTTAGATAGTTGAATTATAATTGGCATGGCATCTGAAGTTTTTAAAACTACATGAATGATGGAATGTGAACCTACATTTGCACATGTGGTAAATTGAAATGTGACTTGTAACAAGACAATCCCCATTGATTTCATTACAAGATATGTTGATTTCTGATTTGATATAATTGCATACATATGATGGTACATTACTTGTAAAGTCATTGGATTAATAGTGTTCATTGATTTCAGTGTTCTTTGGATGGTTAAATAGTACTTTTGGCATGTGATATTTTTGTTGGATAGTTAAATTATAATTGGCATGGCATGTGATATTTAATGTTGAATGTTTTTGTTGGATCTAGTTGAATTATAATTGGCATGCCATCTGAATTTTTTAAAACTACATGAATGATAGAATGTGAACCTACATTTGCACATGTGGTAAATTAAAATTTTCCTTGTAACAAGACAATTCCCATTGATTTCATTACAGTATATGTTGATTTCTGATTTGATATAATTGCATGTATGATGGTACATTACTTGTAAAGTCATTAGATTAATAGTGTTCATTTATTTCAGTGTTTTTTGGATGGTTTTAGTACTTTTGGCATGTGAATGTGAAGTAATGTTGTCATCTGAATTACATTTGACATGTGATATTTAATGTTAAATATTTTTGTTGGATAGTTGAATTATAATTGGCATGGCATGTGATATTTAATGTTAAATGTTTTTGTTGGATATTTGAATTATAATTGGCATGGTATCTGAAGTTTTTAAAACTACATGAATGATAGAATGTGAACCTACATTTACACATGTGGTAAATTGAAATGTTACTTGTAACAAGACAATCCCCATTGATTTCATTACAGAATATGTTGATTTCTGATTTGATATAATTGCATGTATGATGGTACATTACTTGTAAAGTCATTGGATTAATAGTGTTCATTGATTTCTGTGTAAGCGCAAAAAATTATTGACAATGTAGAATGATTTTTGTGTTATAATAATTAAACCTAATAATATTGGAGAGCAAGAGAGACTTGAGGTATGGTGTTTACTACAAGAATTTGAGCTAAATATTTAAATGGTTTATCTATCTTTCATAAAATAGTTTAAGATTGATCACAAGAATTAAGAGAATGTCTCGGTCCATCATTGGTATGGTCCATAATAGAATGATCATCCATGTCAATGACTCTTAAGTCTATATTTCCAAACCATGACCCTACTCTCACATGTGTGCCTTTCATGACACCAATCACTGCTTTCATCCTCGAGTTGACTGCCTTGAAAGCACTCAACTCTTTATCGATGCTAGCCTTCCTCTTTCTAAGAGATGAAGTTTCCTTTCGACTTAGGAAGCTATGGGTAGCCCTCGTGTCTATCAAAGCAGAGAACTTTTTCCCATGTACGGTTGTAGACATGAATCTCAAGTCCAAGGAACTTTCATCATCATTCCTCCTCCTTGTCTTGCGCCTTACTTTCGCAATCTTCTTCAACATTTCCTCTTCCAATATGTCTTTCAAACTAGCCCTTGGCTTAACAGTGCTTTTCACATATCTCTTCTCATGAAGCTCCATAGAACAATTCAATCCTGGGTCTGCTTGAATTGGTTCAAGCTCTTTCCTTTTCGAATTCTATCTAATTGCTCCAATACGACATATATTGACTCCTTCCAAACGAAGTGCACCAATCCTCTTAGTGTGGTCGTCTTATTTTCCAAGTGTGCCAACACATGCATTTTCTTTCTTCAAACCAATAGGTTTCGGATCAAGAAAGTCCCTCTTGATCTTATCTTCCATGTTCTTGACTTTACCCTGCAACGTGGTGCTTATTTCCTTCAAGTGAGCCCTTTCCATAAAGAGTTCCTGAAGTCTTTGTTCACCTTGTTGTATCTCCATGTCAAGCTTTTCAATTTCAACAGTTTGTCTAGAAAGTCCATCCTTGGAATTTCTTGCGTGAAAAACCAAGTAGGTTGAACCAACTTTGGTCTAGTGCATTGGAATTCATTAAAGAATTGGTCATTGGCATTGCTTCAAGCTAGGAGTGAGCATCGTCACCAACCTACATTGAATATTTTACACTCCCTAGGGTGAATGATACTTTAAATTGATTGACAGTCTAAGACTTTCGAATTTTTTCGAATGCCAAATGATCTTACAAAGTTAGTATTTATAATATCCTAGTAGGTCATTCGGTGACAACTTTTACCGGAAACTTGAAACGACTTTGGCATGTGATATTTAATTTGTTAAATGTTTGTGCAGAGTTGGTGAATTATAATTGGCATGGCTTAACAGTGCTTTTCACATATTTCTTCTCATGAAGCTCCATAGAACAATTCGATCAAGAAAGTCCCTCTTGATCTTATCTTCCATGTTCTTGACTTTTGCATGTGATATTTAATGAACTTTAAACGTTAAATGTTTTAATGATGCACAATATATAATCAAAAGGGTTTTAAAACTTAAAGTTTTGGATGGTTTCAATTCACCACTTAAAGTTTTGGATGGTTTCAACTTACATTTGCACATATGGTAAATTGAAATTATGTTACTTGTAACAAGACAATCCCCATTGATTTCATTGTATATGTTGATTTCTAATTTGATATAATTGCATGTATGATGGTACATTACTTGTAAATACATTGGATTAAAAGTGTTCATTGATTTTAGTGTAAGCGCAAAAAATTATTGACAATGTAGAACGATTTTTGTGTTATAATAATTAAACCTAATAATATTGGAGAGAAAGAGAGATGAGGTATGGTGTTTACTACAAGAGTTCGAGCAGGTCATTCGGTGACAACTTTTACTGGAAACTTGAAAGAAAGAGAATCTATATTTGGCTAGGACATCATGTAATATGCTTGACATAAACAATAAAATTGTACTTAAAAGCTGAGATTCGGGCAAGTGGGGACAACCACTTGTTATCTCGTCCCTTGGAGGCTAGGCCATATGGGGACCGAATCTAACTTTACAAAATAAAGTGAAATAATTTGTACCATATGGTCGGAGAACATATACAAGAACAATTAATTTCATTCTAGAATATATATATATATATATATATATATAGATATATATAGATATATATATATCCAATACATATTTAACATTTTTAATCAATGCACAGGTATAGAAAAACTACTTTCAGTTGATACTAGAGCACGTGCTTGTACCCAAACAATTTGTAACATTTGCAAACCACAAATAACATAAGCAGCTCAATTTTTAGTTGAGTACTGAAAGGTCTAAAACATATTTAATCCAAAGATAAAAAATTGTTGGACACTTCACTCAAAAAAATTCTAATGGAATTCCATCCTCAATAATTTGTTCATGATCGGATTTTGACATTTTCCATTTCTTAATTTTAGATTTCTTCTTTGATTGAACTTCTATCAACTTTATGCGTGCTGCACACACCAAGTGACTATATTGAGAACTTATGGAATCAAGTTCATAGTCTTCGAAGTAAACAAAGTCTCCACTTTGACGAGTTTGTTTGAAAAAATAACCTTTCAGTATAATAGACCCTTTGTCATACTGAAATCCGTGATCATTATAGTCTTGTAATAATTTCATTTTTTGTTCAGTGCAACGCATCAAATAATACTTCACATTTTCATCGTTTTCAATAGGTGCAATTACAGCAAAAACATCCCTTGCACAATAAAATAAATTTAACATTTAATTATGCATATTTAAATTTATTTGTAGATCTTTAAATCATTAAAAAGTAATTCAAATGTTACCTTCTCTAACAAGATCAGAAACTCGATCACCATCGGATGATATTGTAGTTTCATCTGATTCCATTTCTTCAAACATTGCAACAGACATTTTTCCCTTTGTATTTAGCTCTGTATTTTCCAATCGTTCACATAAATTTTGTTTTCACAAACGTCATTTGATTTTGTGTTGTCTATGCAAACATCACAAAAACAAGAATATTTTCTTTTATCCAATGCAAACACATTTGTGGACAATTTTGTTTGAATTGAATGCAATTTTCGAGTCCCTTTTATTGTTCCAACGTCATTTCCAATTGATCTATTTACGTCTCCGATTCCAATATGCCAGAAAAACCTTTATATGGAAAATTAGAAAAAGAATTTGTAAATATGATATCAAAATACAATTAAAAATAATCATTGCATGATAAATGTATAGTGTTTAAAATTAGATTTCCAATATAAATTAAATTTAATGTACCTTCGCACTTCTCTTGATGGGTTAATTTCATGGCTTAGAGCATTTTTGCACCATTGAACAACTTCTTCAGCGTTCACAAGTCGGCATGCAAAGTGGTTCATTTGATATCTTCGAAGTACTTGTTTTATGCATGCTCCTACACCGTCATGTTCTCCTTTTCCATGGCCAGTCTCAAAGAAATTCCAACAATGTTTAATGCAGGTTTTCTTATGAAGACGAAACAACCAAAAAAATGATCGTGCAGATTTGAATTGACCCGCGCATCCGTCTGACCATATCCAATGTTCATTGAATGTTATTCCACGATTTTTCAATGAATCATAAATTCTTCCAAAACAATGTTGTACAAAACATGTATCATGTGTACGATCGTCACTGATATAAAAATGATATTCTTTAATGATATGTCAATTTTCACTCGTGCTTTCTATATGATCGAAATTATGTTCAGCATGTCTATATAGAATATGGACGAGCATGGAGACTTGGTCAGAGTGATAGTATTCACTCTGAATTTCTTTTTGTGGAGCAAATGTGTAGTTTTCTGCAAAATCAATCACCGACAAAATGGTTCCTGGTGGAAAAACTTCACGAGATTTTTTGAATTGCAAGTCTTGCCATCGAGCTCTATGGGAATGCATGGTGTATTTGTAAATTTCTGCTTCAAACTTTCTCAAAAAGTCTATTAGAAAAATTTCGTCTTCTCGTAATTCTATTCTTTTAACACTATCTGCACCTTGAATCGATGTACTGGTATATTCATATCTCTTCCATTTCACTTTCATGTTGGACAATGATTGATCATTTATATCAATACGATATTTGTTTTGAAATTTATTCAACTTTCCACAATCATCACATTTTTTACCACCAACACGTTTCTTTTTGTAAAATAGTTCGTCGCTTTCTCTTTCACATAGAATTTGAGATACGAATTCACGGATAGTGGAAGGAGGAGGTGAATCCTTCCATAATGTTCTACCGAAATCAAGTAATGTGTCATAATATAACTCAAATTCCACATGATAATGGCAACAACAAGTGTCGCGTACGGTGATAGGTTTTACATACCATGGTTTTTGTTGAACAAAAGCACTGAGTGAAACTTGAATTTTACGATTCTCTTCTTTGAACTTGTTGAATAACTCTATTTGAGTGGTTTCCAAGAGATGTTTTTCATGTTCTTCGTATTGATTTCGTGCTATTCTTCTTCGCATCACATCTCTTGCAATGGGTGAAACACGCGAATTGTTCTTCCAATATTCATATATTATTTTTTTAACATCTTCTCCAAGTCTATCTTTGTATGGTTGCCTACAAATAGCTCTCCAACAAGCGATTTCATCATTTACATCTATTTGCAGTCGAAATTTTTGATGTTTGTGCAGAGTTTTTCGCGAGGTTCCCAATGCTCGTGCCATAGATGTTAGATTCAAACGATTCTCTTGAGTACTTGGTGAAACCATTGCCATTTGTATTCCTCTACGTATATTTGAAACATCTTTATCTCTAGATCTCTTAATTGAATCTATAGCACTACTCATATTTTTTATCACCTCTTCTTTCATTTTTTTATCTTTGGTTGATTTTCGAATACCCAATAGTGTCGTCGCTTCTTTTAATTTCCTTGATGATAGGAGACCTTTCAACATTTGAGCTTGAGTTGTCACTTGCTCAGTTTTGAAAAACATTTCCAAAATTTTATCGACACAATATCGTATAATATAGTCAGGTTTTTTATCTCCATATGTGTGAGTGTCGACATTTTCTAACATCTCATTATCGATAGTGATTTCATCTGTACATATTCGAAAAAATAGTACATATTCAATAAATAACTAAATTAATAAATATGTCAATAAATATTAGGAAAATTTTAAATATATCAATAGATCATAATATCTACATTTACATACCCGATTCAATTTCTGCTTGAGGTTGATTTTCTTCTTCAATATTTTGAGGAGTATCTCTGTCTGTTTACATTAAATAAAATATTTTTCAAACTAGTTCATCAAATAAAAATTAAGCTTCACATTCTACATTGGGAAAACTTTAAAAATATATCAATAGATCATAATATTTACATTTACATACTTGCTTCAATTTCTGCTTGAGGTTGATTTTCTTCTTCAATATTTTGAGGAATATCTCTGTCTGTTTACATCAAACAAAATATTTTTCAAACTAGTTCATCGAATAAAAATTAAGCTTCACATTTTACATTAGGAAAATTTTAAATATATATCAATAGATCATGTAATATTTACATTTACATACCTGCTTCAATTTCTGCTTGAGGTTGATTTTCCTCTTCAATATTTGAGAGAGCTTCTATCTTTCTTTTGCGATATTGTCTCGTCTCTTCTCTACGTTCCTCGGGCTTTCTTTTTCGATCATATTTTCTCACACAAGTTCTTCGATTTCCCATGATAATAGGGTATGAGGTTCAAAAAATTTCCTTTAAAAAATTAGACAATAACTCAATTACAAAAAATATCACAAAAGATTTAATTTAAAAAAATATTTTCTAAAAAATACGTAATCCAATCCAAAACACGTACATACTTCTAAGAAAAATCACACCGCCTCCAAGAAATGTCTTCCAAAAAAATTCTTTAAATCCAAAATGTGAAGAAAAATTTTTGAACAAAAAAGTTCAAAAGATTTATTTCAACACAAAACACGTACATACCTCCAAGAAAAATCACGTCGCCTCCAAAAAATGTCTTCCAAAAAATTTCTTTAAACTCAAACTTTGAACCTCCAAGAAAAATCACGCCGCCTCCAGAAAATGTCTTCCAAAAAAAAATTTTAAACCCAAACTTTGAAGAAAAGTTTTTGAATTCAAACCAAGTTGTAAAATGAAATGACACGCAGTTTTCCTTTGTATGCACCTTTTCAAGAGAGACTCCCCTTTCAGTGATAACCTGTCTTACAAAATGGTACTTTATTGGTATATGCTTTGATTTACTATGATAGGCCGGATTCTTAGCCAAATGTATTGCACTTTGACTATCACAAAGTAACTTGATGTTGTCTTGTAACCTACCAAACTCACCAAGCAAACCTTTCAGCCAAACCGCCTCTTTGCAGGCATGCGAAGCAGCAATGTATTCTGCTTCAGTAGTGGATAAAGCAACAATGTTTTGTAGCTTTGACATCCAGCTAATAGCTCCACCTGCAAGAGTAAAGACGTACCCTGAAGTTGACCTTCTCTTATCCAAATCACCTGCAAAATCGGAATCAACATACCCGCAAACAGATTCACTACTCTTATTGTAAGTAATACAATAACTACTTGTGCCTCTCAAATACCGAAGCACCCATTTCACTGCTGACCAGTGTTCTTTACCCGGATTTTCCATATACCTGCTGACAACCCCAACTGCATGTGAAATATCTAGTCGAGTACAAACCATCGCATACATCAAACATCCTACTACATTAGCATATGGAATTCGAGACATATAATCCTTTTCTTCATCTGTATTAGGACATAAACTGGAAGAAAGCTTAAAATGGGAAGCTAAAGGGACTGACACATGCTTCACATTGTTCATACCAAACCTCAAAAGTATTTTCTCAATATACTTCTGTTGTGATAGCCACAGCTTACCATTGCTCCTGTCTTTGAAAATCTCCATGCCCAAAATCTGTCTTGCTGCTCCTAGATCTTTCATATCAAATGTCCTTGCCATCTGAGTCTTTAACCGGTTGATTTCTTCAATGCTTTTGCTTGCTAAAAGCATATCGTCAACATACAACACTAAGATAATGAACATGCCATTACTTAACTGCTTAAAGTATACACAATGATCATATTCACTTCTTATATATTTTGACTCAACATGAAAGAATCAAATTTCTTGTACCATTGTCGAGGCGACTGCTTCAGACCATACAATGACTTCTTGAGCCTGCAGACAAATTTCTTATTGCGATGCTGAACAAACCCTTCCGGTTGTTCCATATAAATTTCCTCATCTAAATCTCCATGTAAAAATGCATTCTTAACATCTAGTTGCTGTAATTCTAAATCAAGCAAAGCAACTAACGCTAACACAATTCTAATTGAAACTATTTTAACAACTGGTGAAAATATCTCATGAAAGTCAATGCCTGCTTTCTGAGAAAACCCTTTTGCAACCAGCCTCGCTTTGTATTTGTCCTTTGTATCATTCACACCCCGTTTCACCTTGAAAACCCATTTACATCCCACAGTTTTTCTTGTCTTTTGGAAGTTCAACCAGATCCCATGTGCCATTCTTACCTAAGGCCATCATTTCTTCCTTCATGGTTGCTTTCCATTTTTCACTCTTTGAACCTTCTACAGCTTCCTGATAACACAAAGGTTCATCATCGTTAGCGGTCAAAGCAACTGAAGTAACATAATCATCATACCTTCTAGGAGGGCGTTTGATTCTTGTAGACCTCCTTAAGGATGTTTCTGGTGCTTCCACAATTGGCTGACTACCATCTGTAGGAACTTCTTCATAATCACCATCTGAGACCTGTTCATGACCTACATTTGAACCCTGTTCATAATCTGATTCTGAAACCTGTTCATGACTAGAATCTAAACTATGGTCATCATGACTATCATTAGAAGTGCTGTCAAACTGAATGTGCTGAAAATCAGATACATCATCCTGTTTCAATTTATTATCTACATCTAACTGTACAAGAGAGGATTCATCAAACTTTACATCTCTGTTGATGATGATTTTGCGGGTAGTAGGATCCCACAATCTAAATCCCTTTGTTCCATCACCATACCCAACAAATATATACCTTTTTGATTTTGGATCTAATTTAGTTCGCTGATGTTTAGGCACTAGAGCATATGCATCACAACCAAACACTCTGATTTTAGAATAATCACAAGGGTGACCTTTCCATACCTCTTGAGGAATCTTGCAACCTATCGCTGTCGATGGTGACCGATTTATCACATAACAAGTTGTAGCCACCGCTTCTGTCCACAACTCCTTCTGCAAACCAGCGTTACTCAGCATACTCCTTGCTCTCTCCAAAAGAGTCCTATTCATGCGTTCAGCAACTCCATTTTGCTGAGGAGTATAAATAGTGGTCTTATGTCTCTCGATCCCTGCATCCTTGCAATAGTTTTCAAACTCCTTGGAAGTAAACTCACCACCATTGTCAGTTCTTAAACATTTTATAGTTCTACCAGTGATGTTTTCTACCAATGCTCTAAACTGCTTGAAAACTGTAAAAACATCAGACTTCCTTTTCAACATATAGACCCACACTTTCCTAGAAAAATCATCAATAAATGATACAAAATATGACGAGCCACCATACGAGGTTGTAGGTGCTGGACCCCAAACATCTGAATGGATATAATCAAGTATTCCTTTACTAGTATGTTTGCCTGTTTTAAACTTTTGCTTACTTTGTTTGCCAAACAGAAAATGTTTACAGAAATCTAACTTTCCAGACTTTAGATTAGGAAGTGATTTGCTATCAGCCAAAATCTTTAACCCTCTTTCGCTCATATGGCCCAACCTTTGATGCCATAGGCGAATGGAACTACTGTCATGTTCAGACACCGTAGACACATGATCTGACCCTGTTCTTCCTTCTAACTGAAACAAATTTCCTACTTTCTTAGCTTTTATTACTAGTAAAATACCTTTGTAAATTTTCATTACTCCACCTTGAATTACAGTTTTATATCCATTTGTGTCAAGTGCTCCCAGTGAAATTAGATTTTTCCTTAAATCTGGTACATGTCTTACATCAGTTAACATTTTAGTTGTCCCATCAAACATTTGCAGCTGTATACTCCCTATTCCCACAATATTAGATGTGACATCATTACCCATGTACACAACTCCATCATTAACTGATCTATACGTCTTGAACCATTCTCTATGAATACACATGTGGTTTGATGCACCGGAATCTAACAACCAATGTTGATCATGATTTGACAAATTAACTGATAACACTTCGTCGCTCATACCTGAACCAGATGCCGAACCTGTATCTATCATGTTTGCTTCCTTCTTCTCTGTCGATGAAGCTTCTTTAGAAGATTGTTTTCGCTTCCAGCAATCCTTCTTCAAATGCCCCAATTTGCCACAAAACCAGCACTTTACTTTACTCTTCTTCCCTTTCGATTTTGAACGCGAGTCGCTGTGCTTACCAGAGCGTCTTTCTCTAGAACGACCTCTAGCCATCATTGCCTCTGATGTAGAGGTGTCAGCATTCGACCTCTTCCTTGTCTCCTCGGACAACAAAGCTCCAACGACATCATCAAATTCAATGGTTTCTAATGAACTAAGACTTATAGAAGTAACAAAATGATCCCATGACTCGGGCAACGAGCACAATAAAGTTATAGCTTTATCCTCGGATTCAAATTTTACTTCTATACTTTCTAATTGCACCAGTAGAGTATTAAAAACATTCAAATGATCAGTAATAGATGTACCTTCCTTCATTCGCAAACTGTATAGCTGCCGCTTCAGGAGAATTCGATTTGTCAAGGATTTCGTCATGTAGAGCTTCTCAAGCTTCGACCACAGGCCTGCAGCTATTTTCTCTGACACGATATTAAACAACACATCATCCGCCAAACACAGCCGAATGGAACTCACTGCTCTTTCATCCATCTCGGCCCACTCATTATCTGTGATGTTGTATGGCTGTTTGGATTTGCCCAACAACGCCTTAGCCACTCCTTGTTGTACCAGCAGATCATGCATCTTTACCTTCCAGATCTCGAAATTGTTTTTTCCATTAAACTTCTCGATTTCAAAACGTGAACTCTAAGTTTTCGCCATCTTGTTTAAAACAAACAATCTCCAAATCCAACTTTTAAATAAAGAATGCCCTTTTTAATATATTTTAATAAATAAAAAAAATTGATTAAAAAATTGCCCTTGCCTTAAAAAAAAAAAATGCTACCCTTCACCTTATAAAAAATGCCTTTCTCTTAAAACCAAATGTAAATGGCATTTACATTATTAAACATTATAAAAAGGCTTTTAATAAAATCGATTTATATATGTGACCTCTTTACAAAACTCCAAATCGATTATAAAAAGGCTTTTTATATGTAACCTTTTTACAAAACTCCAAATCGATTATAAAAAAAGGCTTTTTATATGTGACCTTTTTACAAAACTCCAAATCGACTTTTTAATCAAAAACTTAAATAACAGCGTTTGACTTAATTCATATGGCAGCGTTTCACTAAATCGACCTTCCTTTCAAAGACATTTACATAACAGCATTAAAAAAACTTCAAATCGACTTTTTGGAAATCGTTTTCTTGTTTTCAAGACCCAGTTAAAAAAAAACGTTCCAAATAAACATATCGATTTTCAACTCACGGCATTTGAATAAACCTGTTCAACGCTACCCAAACCGTTCAACAGTCCACGCGTTTAAAATTCTATGCTGCCAGGCTCACAGCTATATCACACACAGACTGTAATAGCTCACGGCAGACTTTAATATCTCACGCAGATCGACTCAGTCCACACTGTTCTTCAACGCTGCGAATCTTCTCCAAAGCTGTTCAACGCTATTCAAGCAGTTCAGTTCAATGTTGTTCAACGCTGTCAGTTCAACGCTGTCAGGCTCTGTCTCCAACTTCAAGCTCCGATACCACTTGTTAGAGCAATCAGTGCGCAGCAAACTAAAAGACAACAATAGCAAATAAACCATACACAGAAGACACAGAGTTTAACGTGGTTCACCCAACCATTCTGGGCTACGTCCACCAAACATAGGCATCGGCAATCTTTATTATCAAACAGGAGATTACAAGATAATCAATTTCCTCACAAACTCTCACACACTTCCCAATCCGTATGGACATCTATTTTATAGCTAAGAGAATCTAACTGCCTCATAAATCCTCTTACAGCAAATATAGGATGCATTAACTCTCTCCCAACAAAATAGAGCTAATATAGCAACACAATCTGATTTTTGTCACCTACTGAGATTTTTGCCTATTTTATTAAAACCGAAAATCTCAACACTAATGTGGTAAAATTATTTCACTCACTCTGAGTGATAAATAAAATATTTCAATGTTCAAAAGAGTTAATAACAACTTTGAAAATAGATAAGTTAAGTAAGTAATATGTTTAAACCTTATAATTTTTAAAAATATTTCAACACAAGATTTAAATAAACTATGTGAAGATCTATGTTAAATAATTATATCCATATGAACTTCATAGTATCTATATATAAACAAAATTCTAAAAGAAAATATTTATTTTGTATAATTTAAACCATAAATATCTTTCTATCTATTGGATAGTTGGCATTGTTTGGAATAAAGTGGTGTTGCATTTATGTCAACCAGTTTAACGTTGATTTTGGTGGTAGAAAATGTGTTGGAATTTATTTTATCCAGGTTAGCACTGATGTCCAATAGGCTAGCTATGATGGAAATATGGACTAGAGTTGATGTTAATGGTGTGTCAAGCTCAGGGGGAGTCCCATAGTTATTTTAGTCTTTAGTAGAGAACCATCATAGTATAAGGATATGCAAAGAAGCTAAAATATTATACCCATGATGGTTAGGGAGTCGTAGACTTTGAAGGAGATTTTTCCTTTGGAAACCAACTAATATGTCCTTGGAAATAAAATAGTTGAATTATGCTCGGAAATAGCTTTCCAATGGTATGATGAAGTCTGCAAATGACATCCTAGAGTAGCATTTATTTCCATTCAAGGTCAAGACCCCCAAATTTAAATTTGGAGAGACAAAAATGGTTAGAGGACTAGTTTCGAGCAAGTTAAGTGTGGTGATGTGGCCAAAGTTGGCACAGTAAATAGCAGAAGATTTGGTGGAAGTGAATTCTTAAATGACAGGAAGGTTCATGGGAGACATGTTTCCATGTGTGCCCACTAGTGCATCGTAGAGATTCTGGGGGGTCAACATTCCTTGGCAGTAATGTGTGAGGGGGTGTCGTAAAGGGCAGTTTTTTCATATCGTTGTTCTCGTGATAGAAAACATAGGTTGATTCTGACACCCCCCTCCTATATACCACAAACCATGTATCAAGGTGCCAAAATGGGTGATTTTATTTGCACAAACTAGTAAGTGGTTTTTCTATGACAATTAGGCTGATGTGAACCTAAAAAAATGGTGGCAAGAATTTCTATTAGTTAGCGATGGACCTCGTTGCACAACTCATCCTAGAAATTGTACCCTAGAATATTTTAAGGGATGCAAAGTTGAAGGCCCGTGATGGAAACATAATTAAATGTTGCAGCAACACAATAAGGGATAGATGGTGTAGTGTGATTGGCTCATGGTGATGTGTTGGAAGAAACATGGTAGATGAAATCAGCATGATGTGGCAATGCACATGGCATGCAGATTAAACATTTTTGGGTACCCAAGTGGCATATTTGATGTAAGCATGATGTCATCCATGGGGCCTTACCCAAGATGAAATAAAAGGGAACAGGTGTGAGATCAGTGGGCTAATGAACCATCATGACATAGTGGTAGAATAGTTCGACATCAGAAAGCCAATGAAAAATATCTGGGCAGACCCACCTATGAAACATCATCCTTGAGGTCTTGATCCTCGCTAGTTAAAAATGTGCAAAGGAAGAAATTTCCTACTAACTAGGCACTGGGCCAACATGATAAAGCAAAGGCAAATGGGATATCACAAACGGTAACCCCACGAGACACACCATCACTGAGGATTAATCCTAGAGGAAATAAAATGGGAAAAGGGAGAAAACGTTGGGATACATGCATTGGGACATGTAAATAGACAAAGATGTGGAACAGGGACAATGAAAAGGAGGAAAGGTAGACCCATTAGACTATTCATCATGTAAGGATTACCTTAGTGAAAAACAAAGGTGCAGGGGAGAAATTGTTGGGATAAATACATTGGTAGTTTAGTTTGAAGTTGATTTCCAATGGGAGAAGGCGTAAGGTGGACCCATGAGAAACATCATCCCACAAGGCTTATCTCAGAAGAATATATATGTGCACAGATAATTGCACCGGGATAAAGGTTTTGGGGGCCAAGTTTAAGCACCAAATCATGGTTTTATGTGGTGAAAATGCCAAGGGCCGTCGAAGTTAATAGTTAAGCACTCATGTTTAAAAAACATGTCACAGCGGTTGGTATTATGGGCCAAAGGGGCCAAATAACATACGCGTCAAGGGATTGAGAAAAGACTTGGCGGCATGGCACATTTGGAAAATGAGTTGGAATCTCTTTGGAAGATCCCTGATTATTTGGTAGTTTTGCAAAATTGGCTAACAAACAAAATTGTACCACGTCGGAATTGAATGGGCCAGCAATGCTTAAAGGCTACACCAATTTTAGAAATGCATCAAAGGTATTGTTGAAGTGAATAATAATTGAAGAGATATTATGTTCAATGTAACAAGGACCTTGACTGTTTAGAATAATTAATAGAGCATGTCTTGAATATAAAAAATCCACCTATTATATTTCTTTCATGATATGAATAATTAAATGGAAAATATAGCTAAGTGCATAATCTCTGAGCATAGAATACAAGAGTCATGCTTGAAGTACCATTTGAGCTCTGTAGCGAATTAATAAGGAATGGAGAGCCATGCTAATTCTGCAAACAAAATTCATGGGTGGTACTCCTTAAGTGTGCATGTAAGACTAAGATTTAATTATCAGTATGGAGAAAATAATCAATAGCCCATTCCCTATTATTAAATATGATTTATTTTCTAAGAAATTCTAATTAAAAATAACATGGAAAACCATGTGTTTTGATTATACTCTAAGCCAGTGTGATTGATTGTAGAGATAACATCGATCACCATGTTATAGTGGAATAAAACCTTGGGTTGTGATTGTGAAATTGGGGGAATGCATCATAGTTGAGGGAGCTGAGAGGGGAGATTTTTTGAGATGGTGTGCTGCTAAGAGATGTCAAGGGTCTGCTCCTGCAAAAATCAAGGCTGAGTGTTGAGATTTTGAATGTATGAGGGATGAGAGATGATCCGAGTATGTGTTGTTGTAGAATGAGAAAAGTTAGGAGAGAATAAAAGTGTTGCAAGGATTGAGTATTAATTATTCTACTGAGAAAGAGTATGGGCTACTTAGTTGAACATATGGCCAAACATAGAGGATATCAAAGAGGTGAAATTAATCCAAGTGAGTTCCTTAATAGTGAGCCTTTTGTTCCTTATTGAATGTGAGTTGGAGCCTTCAAACTAGGGAGCTAGTGCTTCCTTCTGGTGGGTATCCGAGGATATATTGGAGGTAATTTATTCTTGTAACTGTGTCCTTACATAGATCCATGAAGTTGGTGCTTCATGGTAATTTTATCACGTTTTTGTAGAATAAGGAAGTTGGTGCTTCCTGCTAGTGAATGGTAGCAAACAAACCGAGGGATTTGGTTCTTCCTATGAGTGGTCACTCACAAACAATTTGATGTAATAAAGTAGGATCTTGATTTTACATCAAATAAAAAACAATCTTTGGTGGTTTTTCTCCCAGAAGGGTTTCCATGTTAAACCTATATGTATCATGTGTTTGTTTCTCATGGTGTATGTGTTCACGTGTTTATTTATATTGTTGGTACATGATATGTTGTTGATGATCACATGAATAATTTCCAAGCTTGAATGATCCACCCCTCCCTGCCCCGCCCCCGCGCGTCCTTAGTATTAACATTGTTTGCAACGATTGGTATCAGAGCTAGGTTCCTTCTTGAAAAGCTTAACTGCTTGAAGGAGATCACGAGGAAACACATATATTCAAACTTGGCTTACACTAGAAGGCATCCCATTTTTTAATGGATCAGAGTATGAAATATGGATGATTAGAATTGTAGCCTATTTAATGTTGAAGATGTTTGATTCTCTATATAATATGGAGATAACAATTAGTTCAATGTAGAAGCCAAGGAGATAATAATGAAATGAATATCAAAGCTAGATGTTGATAAAGTAGGAAATTGTGAGAGACTAAAGGAAATGTTGGATAGATTGAAATGTCTATATGGAGGATAGATATATGAAACAAAAAATAATTTTGATGAATATTACTTCTCGAGTGAATCAAAATTTTTGGAATTTATTGATAATGATAATGAGAAGAAGAGAGAAGAATAATAATAAGGAATCTCAGAGGAAATATGCTCAAAAGATTGAAGATATTTCTTCCAATGAGAAAGCTACTGATCTTCACTCCAAAGGTGAAGGAGAAGACATGGATGAGAGGCCACATTTCTTATAAGGTATGCTATCATTCTATGACAAATGTAAATAAATAGGTAACTTATCTTCTATATTCTCACGGGAATTTCATTAATATAATGATATAAATAAATCTATTAGTGATGTAGATATACCTTATTTAGTAGCAATAGAAAATGAGGGACCCTCTAAAGAAGAAGATATTATATCCCATGAAGAGAATAGGAGTATCCCTGGTAGTGATTAAAATGGAATACTTCTTAGACCTATGGAATATTCCATGTACACAAAGAGTAATTTAGATCTTTGTGATGGCTCAACTAGAACCTCTATTAGAGAAGAAAATGATATATATTAAAGGATATATTTTATAAATAATTTATGCTTTGCTATAAATGAGATCAAGGACATTTGAGAGGAAAATATCATTCAAAATAAGTAGTTACATGAATATGAGCTTGAGAATCATAAGTTGAGTAAAAAATTTATTGAACTAAACTCTCAATAAGAAGAGGCTAGAAGAATGAATGGGTGTTGACTAATAACTGAATGAAGGAAAATGTCATTGTGAGAGAGTAAAAGTTTAATTATTCTCATTCATACATGACCTATAAAGTAAAACTAAAGAGTTGTCTCAATATCAAATTCCTAAAGAGAGTAGAAAATATTTGGATGAGATGCTTGTAAATAATAAATCCCCTCTAATGAAGGATTTTTTGAGTTTGAAAGAAGAACCAAGCCCCAAGAAGAGAAAGGCTAAAGGGCCAATTACCCAAGCGAGGGAACTTGGAGGTTCCAACTACAACAACAAAAAAATAAGTTATTGGACAGTAGTAGAAATGAGGAAAGGAACAACAACAAGAGAAGAAAAAGAAGCAACATAATGCTAAGTAGCAATAGCAAGGAGAGAAACTGAAAAGATCTAAGTATCAAGAAGGAAGAATGCAACAAAAAAATTCAAATACCTATGGAAGTCACATGAAGAGCCAACAAAAGTTCTTCTTCTCTCAAGGACAACTCCTTAAAATAAAATGTAACTTCTGTTATCAAAATCATTTTCATGGTTATTTTAATGCAAAAATTATGGGTATAGGTTCATATATTGTAGATGGCATGCAATAAAACAAAATGTTGTGGGTAGAAACAACCAAATAATACACAAATTTACTAGGAGAAGGCATGTTGGCCATGAGACAAGTTTTAACAGGAACACTTCCAAGTATAGCAATCCTTTTGCTACATTCCTAAGCCATGTCAAATGCTACAACTATGGAAATTTTGGACACAAGGAAATGAGATGCAGATATGAGAAGTAAAATAATGCTTCTTATAATATGAATCCAAATTTATAATCTTGGGATTTTAAGATAAAAATAAAAAATAGAGCAGAGGAATATGAGTTTGTCTTCAGTGATTTGTGCCAAAGGATCAAGATGAAAATAGGAGAAATAAATAATAAGTAAATCAAGAAGAATGATCCTCTTACCATTGTATCAAACCCCTCTATAAGAAAAAATAAAGCAATGATACATGGAGAAAGAAAAGATAAAGTAAGGAGAAGTGTTATCTATCCATCTGCAATCAATAAAAGGCCCAAACATGGGCAAAGGAGAAGTTTGAAATAAATATTGATGTTAGGACTCCTCTAAAGACAATGTGGAAGAAAAAGGATGACATATACTTAGGGGGAGTAGATCCTCTATTTCTCTTATATGAAGGAATCTAATGGACTCAAGGGAGGCCAAATAAGTGAGATGCAAGCAACCAGATAAGAATAATTTAAAAGTGCATGTAAATGTTGATGGTATGATTGAGTCCCCATGTCAATTATAGTGATAAAGCTATATATTTGCAATGTATCAACATTGTAAGAGAAAGGGGTGTGCAACTAGCATAGTTCCATGGAAGAGCATGCAACAACATTATATGTTGTGCTTTAAGAAGATGTGAACCTGAAATAGTAGAACCGTGGAGTATGAAGAGGCTCAAAGTTTAAATTAGGTCCAGAATATCGGTCCCCATGTGGAAGCAAGAAGGAAAAGACAATGAGAACATGAAAGAGAGAGATAATTGCCTTAGGAGAACTACAATACTAGTAGTAGCACGAAAATATTTTTAGACTTAGGAAGAAAGTTTATTCAAGAGATCAAAGATTTGAATCTTGGGTGAAATACCCTTGTTTCATTTGTGTTGTGAATTTAATTAAGTCTAGAAATATTATGTTGATTAACACAATTGGTGCATGCTTTGAATGTCCCTTAGCTTTCAATTAGTATCACTATTGCAATTGGTGGTATTTAGTTCATATGAAGTAAACTTTTTGTGCAAGTGGGAATTTCTTTTTGAGAAGGAGATATAAGAGTTTAAATAGTATTTTGTCAGATTTGTATCAAATATTTAGTATGTAATTGGTATTAGTTAAGAAAAATCCATATTTGTTGAAGCATGGCCTCACAGGGAGAAGAGTTGGTTGATTAGGCTACTCATGAGGATTGATTTGAGTCTCTAAAGAAGCAACAAAAGTGAAGAGAAAGATCAAATGCATCACTAATGGATGGTATATTCATGTAGCAACAATACCATGAGATTTTTTTTATATTAATTTCCTTTTAATCCATACAAAAGATGCATTGGGGGAGAGAGTATTTAGTCAACAACCCTAAGTTGTCTAGAACTAGAGGAATTCGAAGAAGATTTAGTATATGTTTAAGGGGAGCATATCACATATGTCATGTCTATAGAGCAGTAGTAACTATAGGTAGGTGTCCCTGCCCATGAGGAGTGTAGCTAATTTTGGATTGCGGACTTCTATTTCCCCGTCAAGAAGATATAAACCCTTGAAGAAGAATTTTGTAGAGAAGAATTCACATCTGCAATCAAAACCTCCTTCAATTATTGAAAGGAAGATAAGGAGTAACTTTTAGTTCTTTTCTATTGATGTCAAAGGGGAAGAGTAAGATGTGATGGAACATGTAGAGGAGAAAAATACATTGGTAGATCATGCTAGGAGAAGTGTGGAAGAAACATGAGGATTGACCATCAATGCGGAGGAGTGATGATGTATTTCCATCAATGCCAAAGGGGGATATTGTTGGATAATTGGATTTTTTTTAATGGCTAGTGGAATCAAGTGTGTTGCATTTGATGTCAAACATATTAGCATTGATTTTTCTAGTAGAAAATGTGTTTGAATTGATTTTAACCATGCTAGCATTTATTTTCACTCGGCTAGCTGTGATGGAAACATGGACTATGATTAATTTTAATGGTGTGTCAAGCTCACAGGGAGTCCTAGGGTTGTTGCAGTATTCAGTAGAGAACCATCATAGTAGAAGGATATGAAACAAAGCTAATATAATATACCCATGATGGTTAGGGATTCCTAGGATTTGGAGGAGATTTTTCCCTAGGAAACTAACTCATATGTCCTTGGAAATGGAATAGTTGGATTTTTCTCAGAAAGAGATTTATAACTGTATGTTGAAATTTGCAAATTTCCTCCTAGAGGAAGAGTTATTTTGATGTGTTGGTAGCAATGTGGTAGATGACATGGAAGTACAGAGGACATGTGGCATCTATACGTGAAATTTTTTGTTACCAAAGTGGGCCAAAAATGTGTGCCACTTATACCAGTCTTATGGCACCACATGGAATTAGTGACATAAGCATGAATTCATACATGGGGCCTTACCTCAGAGTAAATAGAAGGGTGCAGGTGTGAGAATAGTGAGATAAAAAATCATCGAGACAAAATGGTATAAAAATTACGAGAAAAAAGTAATGAAAAATATTTGGGAAGACCCACGTAGGGCATGTCATCGTTGAGGCCTTGATACCAGAAAATTGAAAAGGCACAAATTTTTAAGCTATAGGCCGACTAGGCATTGGGCCAGCGCAGTAGAGCACATGGAAATGAGATATGACAAAGGGATACCCCATTTTACATGTCATCCCTGAGGCTTGAACTTAAAGGAAATATAAGTGGTAAAGGGAGAAACCTTTAAGACACAGGTGTTGGGACACGTCGTAAGATAGAGAGACGAAACAGGGTTAATGAAAAGGTAGAAATCATACCCACCAGATCACTCACACTACAAGGATTACCCGGGAGGAAAACAAAGGCGTAAGGGAGAAAATTTTGGGATACATGCACTAGGACATGGTGAAAGTTTAGTTAGAATTCTACGACTAATGGGAGAAGGTGTAGAGTGGCCCCACAGGACACGCCATCCTGCAAGGCATATCCCAAAGGAATATAGAGATGCATAAGTAATTGCACTAGGTTAAGGCTCTAAGGGAAAAGTTTAAGCGCCAAGGCATGGTTTTATGTTGTAAAAATACAAAGGGCTAGCAAAGTTAATAGTTAAGCACTCATTTTGAAATACTGGGTAACAACACTTGGCATTATGGGCCAAAGGGCCAAAGAACATATGTGCCAGGTGCTTAAGAAAAATAATTCGGCATGGTGCATTTGGAAAATGAGTGGCTAGCTCTTTCGAAGATAGCTACATATTTAATAGTTATGCATAATTTTACCATGCAGGCATTGAATGGGTCAATAATGTTTGGAGGTTCCACCATGTTTAGTACTGCATCAAAGGCACTGCTAAAGTAAATACTAATTGCAGAGATAGTTTAGTCAAGGCAACAAGGACCTCGATTTTGTATAATAATTAATGGAGCATGTCTTAAATGGAAACAAGCCACCTATTATTTTTCTTTCATGATATGAATAATTAATGGAAAATATGGCTAAGTGAAACATATCTAATCATAGACTAGGAGAGTCATACATGAAGTACAATTTGAGCTTTGTGGGAAATTAAGAAGGAATGGAGAACCATTTTATTTGTGCAAATAGAATTCATGGGTGGTATTCCTTCAGTTTGTAGGTAAGATTGAGATTTAATTCAAAATATGGACAAAGGCTCAATAGCCCATTCCTTGTGATTAATGTTGTTTCAATGGCTAATAAATTTGAAGTAATGATATCATGGATAAATATTCAATTTTATTACACTCTTGGGAAGTATGATTAATCGTAGAGACAACATTAATCACTATGTTGTAGTGGAACAAAATCTTGGGTTGTTATTGTGAAATTCGGGGAATATAGCAGAGTTTAGGTAACTAAGAGGAGAGCTCTTTTGAGATGGTGGGTTGTAGAGAGAGGCCAAGGTTGTGTCTCTGCAAAAATGAAATATAAGAGTTGAGATGATAATGTATGAGGGTTGAGAGATGAGTTAAGTATGAATTTTTGTGGAATGAGCAAAGTGAGGAGAGAATAAAAATGCTACAAGTGATGAGTATTATGTATGTTGTTAACCAAGAGTGTAGGATGTTGATTGGAACATAGGGACAAAAGCAT
The DNA here is from genome assembly GCA_034641835.2 of Pinus albicaulis. Lineage (NCBI taxonomy): Eukaryota > Viridiplantae > Streptophyta > Pinopsida > Pinales > Pinaceae > Pinus > Pinus albicaulis. The sequence goes on along the minus strand of CM076584.1, from coordinate 982,409,962 downwards.
AGGAGAAAAGAGAGCTTAAATCAAGCCAAGTGGGTGCCATAACAATGAGCATTATGTTCCTTAATGAATGTGGTTTTTAGCCTACAAACTAGGAAGTTGGTGCTTCCGTCTAGTTGGTATCTAAGGAGAAATTGGAGATTGGTTCCTACTGCAAGTGGGTCCTTACATAAATTCATGAATTTGGTGCTTCATGGTAAGTTGATTAGGCATTTGCAAAAGAAGGGAGTTGGTGCTTCTTGCTAGTGGGTGCTAGCAAAAAATTAAAGGGATTTAGTGCTTCCTTTGAGTGGTGGCTCATAAACAATTTGATGTAAGAGGGTAGGAGCTTATTTTTACATCCAATAACAAACAAGATTTCGTGGCTTTTCTCCTGGAATAATTTACATGTTAATCCTCGATGTCTCATGCATTTGATATGCGTGGTGTATGTGTTCATGTGTTTATTTGTATTGTTGGTGTTGGTCAATAATTGTCATTGTTGGAATATAAGCCCTCTTGATGTGCTCTCTTAATGGAAAATTAATAGATGCTGCACTATGACATATGATGACATACATGTGCACTATCATATGATGGCATGATGCTATACTATCATGATGACATGGAAGACACACCATGATGAAGAAGCTCTAATGATATCTTACTGTCCCAATCACCTTCTGCACTAAAATTTCATGAACAGTCAGAAAAATAAATTTAGACACCTTGGATGCATCCCTTCACAATGAATCCTAGACCATATTAAAGAGGATTTCTCCTCTTTCCAACGATCTCCTACTTTCCCTCAAACTCCTAGTGGTTGAAGAGATATCGATTTTTTAATATTATATATCCCTATTTTTTATCTAGCCGACCTACACTTCACACTCATGTTGGCCTAATCCTTAAGACATGTCTCTTCATCTTTCTAGCATAGAATTCCTATATATATACATTTCAGTTCCTCATTTTTCAAAATTATTCGGTCATCAAGCACACAACAGATGACATTTAATTCACATCTCGTGAATTTATAAGCACAAAGGAAAGGAAGCATATAAATGGTGGGTTATTCTTCGTTGGTGGATCATCTTTAGTGACTCGGACCTCCTACAATGATTTTGGAGTGGCTTGGACTACCTACAGTGATTCTGTAGTGGCCCACAGTGGCTCTCTTTGCTGTGGCTCAGACTTTCTACAGTAAATTTGTTTGGTAGTGGTGTGGTCTTCCTATTGCAGTGCAGTGATATGTCAAATAGTGGTTCAGAACCTTGTGAAGAAAATCAGACCTACTGTGGCTTGTTTTTTAAAGACTACAGGATAGAGCTTTGGACCAGTGAAATAAGGGCTTGGACCTATTAATTACACCCTCCATACTTCATAATTTTGTTATATAGCTCAGACAGACACTTGACCAGGGTTATAAAACCTCACCACAGAATTTCAGAACATTGAACTTGAAGTGTAAATTAGTGTTTCTTCTAAGCTCGGACAGAACACATCATTGTTATTGACTAGTGCTTCATTGGATCTCTGATAGGAAAAATTAGTGGAGGATTGGAGATACAACTATGGAAAGCTCGATGTAATAAATCTGTGGTGATATAACTATGGAATGATCACATAATTATGGTTCATCATCATTTCAGTGATCAAATGTTTTTTGTGGACAGCTAGTGTAGGCATGAATAGTCAACAGTAAAGCTTGAAGTGATAGCTGGAGGCCTGTACAAGTTAAAAACTTGAAAATCTTGGATAGTGGAGCAGTTAGTGGTTTTACAGTGGAATTTTGGATAGTAAATAATATTCAGTGAACAAATTGGAAGTCTGGAATAGACTTGTGGAGAAAATGATGTAAGTTACTTATTCATTCTATTTATTAAAAGTTGAAGGATTGGTGTCCTAGGGGTTGGTGCCTCTAAACACAAGGTTGAAGCCTTGAGAAGTATAGGGTTGAATCCCTAGAGGTCAGAGATTCACCAAAGTCCAATTTGGTGCTTGGAAATAGGTTGGTGCCTGTTTCATTAAAAGGGTTGGTTCCCTTCAATCATATATTGTATACTATTATTAAAAAAGGGATAGAAGTTCTTATTAATCCTTAATATCATTATTATACACCTCTTTGTCTTTAATTGTGAAGAATCTAACTAGCAATAATTAACAATTGAAAAGAAATACTGATTCACCCCTCTCTTAGTATTTCCAACAATTGGTGTCAGAGCCAGTTTCTTCAATATCAGCCTAACAGTTGGAAGAAGGATTCTTAGGCACAATGAAGAACATGGAAGCAATAGGGAAACTACCTATCTTTGATGGAACAAATTTTGGTTTTTGTAAAAATAGGATGTCCTACTATCTAATGTCTCTTTGTCTTGAAGTATGGCACTCTGTTCTGGATGGGTACAAAGCTCCCACCAATCTTCCAACTGATCAAGATGAAATAAGAGCCTACATTGCTAATGCCAAAGCTTTAAATTCCATCACTAGTGGAATTACCGATTCCAAATTTACGAAAGTCATGAACTATGACTTAGCCAAAGAAGTATGGGATAAGTTGGTTTCTCTATATGATGGTGACTCTAAAGTCAAGAAGGCAAAGCTTAAAACCTATAGAAGACAATTCGAGAGTCTGAAAATTGATGATGAAGAAGATATTGCATCATATTTCCTCTGAGTAGCTAAAGTGATTAACTCTCTTAGAGGACTAGGAGAAAGTATTGAAGAAAGCACCATTGTTCAAAAAATCCTAAGATCGCTTCCTAACAGATTTGACTCTAAAGTAAGTGCCATAGAAGAAATTAAGGATCTAGATACTCTCAAGATGGATGAACTCCATGGAATTCTCATTGCCTATTAGATGAGGAAAGGAAGTCTAAATTTCAAAGAAGCAGCCTTCAAAGCCTCAGGATCTACAAAATAAGGAAAAAGATGGAATTGCAACAGTGATGAATCTGATACTGAAAATGAATTAGCTCAATTGGTATGAAGACTAAAAAGGGGATCCAAGCTAAAAGGTAAGTACCCTATTATTTGTTTCAATTCTAGAAGAATAGCTCATTACGCTGCAAAATGTCCCCATAAACATGATAGTGATGATGAAAAGGACTCTAAAAGGATGATGTACGAAAAGAAAGGGTTTAATAAGAATAAATCATTCTTCAAACAAGATGAGTCCAGTGAATATGAATTTGTAGTCATCAAAAAGAAATCAACCAGAAATATGTGTCATCACAAAGAAAGAAATGGTGAATCAGATGAGGAAAGTGATTATGTTGGAAGCAAAGAAACATTATTCATGGAATTTACAAATGATGACGACTCAGAACTGGAAGATGAAAGAAACACAGATAGTTTGCTGATGAATTCCATTGAAGAAAATGAGAATCTACAAAGGAAGATAATTTCTCTCAAAATAGAAGGAGAGGAAGCAAAAAGAAGGGAAGACTTATAGAACATTAAGCTAAAAGAGAAGGATGATATTTGTGAAAACGTGAAGCTGAAATAGTATATCTAAGAAAGGAATTAGAGCAAGTCAAAAGGAGTTGGAAAAGCTGTCTAGCTCTTGACAACATTCTTAATACTCAAAAACCTCAACACAACAAGTCTGGAATTGGTTTCAAAGGAGAATCATCAAGTACAAATAATAATGCCAGAAGTTATACTGATATACTCTCTCGCTATCCTAAAGAAGAAAAGTCATCTCGTTAGGAACAAAGTCCCATCTCAAAACCAAGAATTGAAGAAATAGCAACTCCAAGGAAGAATGTTGGATACTACAACAAGTATCAAACTATTTTTCTTGGGCATTGTTACAATTGTAAAAACTTTGGGCATCAAGATAAACATTGTAAGGCTCATAAGAATGAAGCACCAAGATTGAAAAATCAAACAAACCAACTACATGGTCCTAAAGAGTAAGGACAAATCAAAACTTACAATTCTTTTGATCCCTTGGCTAGGTTTGATCTATCTTTCTCATTATGTGATAATTATGATCATAATGAACAAAAATGTCCTCTCAAAAGGGATAAAGCTAAAAACATAAATCTCAAAAATGATAAATGTGGCCTAGCTCTATGTTCTCATAGTGAAGAAAATAATTGGTTCGTGGATAGTGGATGCTCAAGACATATGACAGGTGACCAAAAGAAGTTTATCTCATTGAACAAGAAAAATGGAAATGTATATTTTAGAAGTGGATCCGCTAAAATCATTGGAAAAGGAACTGCTACCCTTGTCAATGGACAAGGAAAGGCTCAAAATACCTTGCTGGTAGAAGGGCTCAAACACGATCTCTTAAGTGTTAGCCAGATTTGTGACCAGGGACATAATGTTGTCTTTAGTAAAAAAAAATGTGAAATAAGAGACTCATCCTCGGGATAACTTGTGGCAAAAGGAGTAAGAACACCAAATAATGTTTACATACTCAGTAAAATACAAGAAGATAAATGTTACTTAATTCAAACAGATGAAAATTGGTTATGGCACAAGAGATTGGGGCATACAAGTTTTGATAACCTAGTCAACATTAGCAAAATTAATGCAGTAAGAGATATTCCAAAAATGTGCAAACCAAATCAAGTTGTATGTGGCCCATGCCAACATGGAAAGCAAACCATAACTAGCCACAAAACTAAGGAGTTATCAACAACAAAACCTTTGGAAATCATTCATGAAGATTTGTGTGGGCCAACTAGAACTCTAGCTCTTCAGGGTGAAAGGTACTTTGCTCTATTTGTTGATGACTATACTAGAATGATGTGGATATATTTCATAAAATATAAATCCGAAGCATTTGAATGTTTTAAAAATCTTAAGGATCTTATTGAGAATGAGAAAGACTCTAATATTAAATGTCTTAGAACGGATAGAGGAGGAGAATTCACCTCAAAAAAATTTGATGAATTTTGTAAAGAGCATGGAATCGAAAGAAAAATCTCTACTGCTAGGACACCCCAACAAAATGTAGTTGAAAGAAGGAACCGAACCATTCAAGAAATGGCAACGACAATGCTACTTGCAGCCGATTCTCAACCAAAATTTTAGAGAGAAGCAGTTGGCACCGTAGTTTATACCTTAAATAGAACTTAAATAAGACCAAATAATGACAAGAATCCTTATGAATTATGGAAAGGAAGACCTGCTTCAGTAAAATATTTCAGGGTTTGTGGAAGAAATTGTTTCATAAAAATAAATGATGACTCACAAAGTAAATTTTATTCTAGAGTTGATGAAGGAATATTTCTTGGGTACTCCACTAGGAGAAAAGCTTACAAATGTTACAACTATCAGCTATGAAGAATAGTGGAAAGAATTGATGTGAAGATTAATGAAGGCCTTCCAGAAAAAGGAATTGAAGATCATGAAGTTGAGCCTTTCTTTGAAAAAAGTGAAGAAGAAGAACCTGAAAAAGAAGAGGAGAATGAAGAGCCTCAAAGTGAACCTCAAAATGAATCTTCACAAACTCCCTCCAAGATCAAGTTTGTTCAAAGATATCATCCAGAAGAATAGGTCATCAGAAATATAGATGAAGGAATTCAAACTCGAAGAAGGATGATAAGCACTCCTAGAAAATATGATGTGGCTCTATCATCTTTAATAGAACCTAAAAAATTTTCTCAAGCAAGCAAAGATCCTTATTGGATAAAGGCCATGGAAGAAGAAATGTCTCAAATCGAAAAAAATGAGACTTGGGAACTGGTACCTCAGCCAAAAGATAAAAATATAATTGGAACAAATGGGTATTAAAAAAAAAGATGAATGAAGATGGACAAATCATCAGAAATAAAGCTAGACTTGTCTGCAAAGGATACTCGCAAATCAAAGGAATCAACTTCAAAGAAACCTTTGCACTAGTAGCTCAAATGGAAGCCAAGAATTTTTTTAGCATTTACTTGCTCAAAAGGATTCAAGGTTTATCAAATGGATGTAAAATCAACATTCCTGAATGGAGATCTCAAGGAGGAAGTTTACATGGAGCAACCAGAAGGATTTTATCTTGCTGAAGGAAAAGACCTTGTATGCAAACTAAAAAAGGCCTTGTATGGATTAAAACAAGCCCCTAGAGCCTGGTATGCAAAGTTGAATCACTATCTGCAACAAGAAGGTTTCAAAAAAGGAGTGGCATGTAGTAATCTCTACATGAATATGGATAAGGAAAAACTTCTGGTCACTCTTGTTTACATCGATGATCTAATATTTGCTAGCAATGATGAAGAAATAAGCCATGAATTTGCTCTAAATATTTCCAAAACATTCGAGATGTCAATGATTGGTGAGTTGTCTTACTTTCTTGGGCTACAAATATCTCAAAATTCTGCACCCATGTTTATATCTCAAGCAAAATATCTTAAAGACATGCTTAAAATATATGGGATGGAAGATTGTGCACTTATGAGCACACCAATGACCAAAGATTGTCAATTAAGAAAATACGATGATACCCCCCAAATAGATGCAACTCTTTACAGGTCAATAATTTGAGCTCTCCTATACTTAACTACTACAAGACCAGATATTATGCAAGCAGTAGGAATGGTAGCAATATTTCAGTCAAGTCCTAAACAATCCCATCTAGCAGCTGTGAAAAGAATTCTCAGATATCTGAAAGGAACGACTGATTTCGGTCTTTGGTATCCTAAGAGTTCAACTCTTATTGTGACAGCTTATTATGATGTTGATTGGGCTGGAAGCGTGGATGATCGAAAAAGCCCCAGTAGAAATGCATTCTTTATGGTAGATTGTCTTGTATCTTGGCTCAGCAAAAAGCAATCATCTATATCCCTTTCTACAGTTGAAGCCGAATATATAGTTGTTGTTGATTGTTGTACACAAATTATATGGATGAAGGAAGCCTTGAATGATGTCAACATAGAAACTAAGCAACCAATTACTATTTTTTTGTGACAATACTACTGCCATCAGTCTTTCAAAGAATCTGGTGATGCACTCAAGAACCAAACATATTCCAACAAAATACCAATTTCTCCGTGAAAAAGTTGCTAAACACAATATCAGGTTGGAATACATCAATACAAAAGAGAACATTACAGATATCTTTACAAAACCCCTTCCACGAGAATCATTTGAGTATCTTTGCCAAAAAATGGGGGTTATTGCTCTTGAATCACATTAAATCAAGCAGCATGTCAGGGGTACAGTACATTTGGGGGAGCAGCATGACAGGGGGAGTACTTGTGCACCCCATTTGCCATTGATGTCAAAGGGGGAGAGAATTCTATAATATTTCTATCAATGACAAAGGGGGAGATTGTTGGTCAATAATTGTCATTAATGTAATATAAGCCCTCTTAATGTGCTCTCTTAATGGAAAATTGATAGAAGATTCACTGTGACATATGATGACATAGATGTGCACTATCATATGATGACATGATGTTATACTATCATGATGACATGGAAGACACACCATGATGAAGAAGCTCTAATGATCTCTTACTATCCCAATCACCTTCTGCACTAAAATTCATGAACAGTCACAAAGAAAAATAAATTTAGACACCTTGGATGCATCCCTTCACAATGAATCCTAGACCATATTAAAGATTATTTTTCCCTCTTTCCAACGATCTCTTACTTGCCCTCAAACTCCTATTGGTTGAATAGATATCGATTTTTTAATATTATATATCTTTATTTTTTATCTAGCCGACCTACACTTCACACTCATGTCGGCCTAATCCTTAAGACATGTATCTTCATATTTCTAGCATAGAATTCCTATATATATACATTTGAGTTCCTCATTTTTCAAAATTATTCGGTCATCAAGCACACAACAGATGACATTTAATTCACATCTCGTGAATTTATAAGCACAAAGGAAAGGAAGCATATAAATGGTGGGTTATTCTTCGTTGGTGGATCATCTTTAGTGACTCAGACCTCCTATAGTGATTCTGGAGTCACTCAAACTACCTAAAGTGATTCTGTAGTGGCTCACAGTGGCTCTCTTTTGTGTGGCTCGAACTTCCAATTGCAGTGAAATGATTTGTCAAATAGTGGTTCAAAACCTTGTGAAGAAAAGAAGACCTAATGTGGCTCGTTTTTTAAATACTGCAAGACAGAACTTCGGACCAGTGAAATAAGGGCTTGGACCTATTAATTACACCCTCCATACCTCATAATTGTGCTATATAGCTCGAACAGTCAGTTGACTAGGGTTATAAAACCTCACCACAAAATTTTGGAACAATGAACCTGAAGTGTAAATCAGTGTTTCTTCTGAGCTCAGACAGAACAAATTAGTGGTGTTGACAAGTTATTATTTGGATCTTAGATAGGAAAAATCTATGGAGGATTGGAGATACAACTGTGGAAAGCTCAGTGTAATAAATATGTGGTGATACAACTGTGGAATAATCACATAACAGTGGTTCATCATAATTTCAGTGATTAGATTTTTTCTATGGACAACTAGTGGAGGTATGAAAAATCAACAGTAAAGCTTGAAGTGATAGCTGGAGGCCTGTACAAGTTAAAAACTTGAAGATCTTGTACAATGGAATAGTTAGTGGTTTGACAGTGGATTTTTGGACATTAAAGAATATTCAGTGAACAAATTGGAAGTCTGGAACAGACTTGTGGAGAAACTGATGTAAGTTACTTATTCATTCTATTTATTAAAAATTGAAGGATTGATGCCCTAGGGGTTGGTGCCTCTAAACACAAGTTTGAAGCCTTTATAAGTATAAGGTTGAAGCCCTAGAGGTCGGAGCCTCACCAAAGTCCAAGTTGGTGCTTGGAAACAGGTTGGTGCCTGTTTCATTAGAAGGGTTGGTGCCCTTCACTCATCTATTGTATACTATTATTAAAAAAGGGATTGAAGTTTTTATTAATCCTTAATATCATTATTATACACCTCTCTGTCTTTAATTGTGAAGAATCTAATTGGAGATAATTAAAAATTCAAAAGAAATACTGATTCACCCCCCTTTCAGTATTTCCAACAGTTGGTACATGATATGTGGTTGATGATCACATGAATAATTTCCAAGCTTGAATGATGAATATAAATTGGCACAAAATTTTAAATTAGCCTTAATACTAATTCAACCCCCATCTTAGTATTAAAATTGTTTCCAACACTAGATTGAGTGGTGTTAAGAAGAAAATTAACATTTCCAGTATTAGGACTGAATCTCATGAGCTTCGAACTACAATCTGGCATTGGTGTATTCCCAAGACACCTTGGGATGAAATATTTTTTCACCTTTGAAATACTAAGAGGATTGACTATGAAAAAAACTTTCTCTTAGATTCACAACCTCTTACACACATCTGTTCTAATTTTATAACTCTTTTCCACACTACCAACCTTATTGGATTATTAATTCAACAAAACTACGATGATATAGGCACACTACTCTCTTCTTTTTTTAATCATAGAAATGAAATGTTAAATAATATCAATTAATCTTACTCTTTTAAGGTATGATAGACCACATTAATATTAGTGAATTTTAATCAGAATCATCATCAACATCAATAATAAAATATTCAATTTCCAAGATATCCAATACATTCGTTATAAAAAAATGATTATTACACTTAGAACTAGTGATTCTATTCCACTCTTTTCAGAGAAATAAGTAAATACTCTTTGTTCCACAAGGAATTGTAATGTTTTTTTATGGTATTGAAGGTATGTTCATTATCTCTTATCTTTGGTGCAATGAAAGATGTGGCCAACACACTCAAAATTACACTTATGACCCAAGTTAATTCACAATAAGAGGGAGATGTATAATTCATTAAATTATTAATATAAAATTAATATATGACATTTAATACCATTCATAATAATAAGAAATATTCAATGTGGGTCACCAATAAAATGTCTTAGTATGCTCGTAAAAAACCATCTTAATGTGGACAAGGTCATCCATAGATAAAATTTCTCTTAATGCGGAATGCCTCTTAATGTGGATAAGGTCATTCATAGATAAAATGTCTCAATGCACATATTATGTAGAATAAACAAATTGGAAAAAAAGTGTTTGTATAGCTAAAACATTTGAAATACTATCACTATTTTACATTTTGGTGCTTTTTAGGTACAATTATTTTTGGCAAATTTTCCCTAAAATCAAACAATTTTTTTGGACTTAAGGGTTTAATTTACTTACTCTATATAAAATTAAAAAATACAATTTAAACAATGAAATATTACACTTTATTATATTGGTAGGAATCCCCCTATTGAAATTGGGCACTTTAATTATTTTTCTAATTAAAAATTTTGATTAGATGGTGTAAATTGCAATATGCCAACATATTCTCATAGTCACCACGATATCAATGTAATATTCCCAACTTAGCTCATAGCTAAGTGGAATATTAATTTTTGTCAATAAATTCAAATGCATGAATAAGTGAGCAAGGAGGCTCATAAAAGCTACTCTAGCATGAATAAAACCCCTCACAATGTAAAAAGGGGCCATGAAATAACTAGCTCAGGCATCTACATGTGTGAACAAGGTTAAGTTGACCAAGTCAACTCAACTTATCTTTAAAATAATAGATCCATGAATAAGGAAACTCAATGTGAATGGAGGGAAAACAATTTGAAGACTCCTTAAATGTGAAAAGGGGCAAGGCAAAGAGACTCAATCAAGGAAGATTCTTATAAGATGCATTTAGTCACATTGACTAAATCAAACCACGCAGAATCTAGTTTTCCTCCACTTAATGGGATAGCGTAACCCTAGAGAGGGGAAGCTTGGAAAGGAAGAAAACCCTAGTGGAGTGGGGCCCTTGGAGGAGAAGCTCATTTTATATATAATGAAGGAAGGGAAACCATTTGGGATTAGATTGGAGATTATAATTTCATGAGGTCTTCTTAGACTTCTTCATACTTAGCTGTTTAGCTAAGTTGTTGCACTTCTTAGTGCAAGGGTTTTCTCATGTGGGAATGCCCTGCTTTTTCTTGGAGATCTTGTAGCAAGAGATCTAAGGGAAGCTTCTGATTTGTAATTTCCACTTTTAGGTGTTAGGAAAAGCACGTGTGCTCCATATCTACACATTCCCTTTAGGATACTGCATTATTTGTATAGAGGTGCGGTGGAAGGGGTTAAAACCCCATGGTTTGGAGCTAGTTTCCCAAAGGGAAGCTCAATATTCTTCTGGGAGCTGAAAAAAAGAGATTATACAGCCATTATTATGTGTATTCAGTAATTTTATGTAGAGCTACAGACCTACATCATTATTTTTGTATTAGATCTGCAGCTACTCTTTTACATATTGTTTTCTGTGGGTAAACCCTTGCCGGGTGTTCATAAAATTGTGTAAAAGGGATTGGATCTCTGTATTTATTCTTCATCGAGCATTATAATATAAATATAAGTTATTATCTCTTATCTTTCTAATTATTTACTTCAATAGACTGCATATTTTCTTTTGCAACAGCTCCGGCATTTGCATGTTGTGGGGTTTTTGTCCATTTTCAGCTATTTGAGCATGGGAGGCCTGTTTAACTTTGCTGTTGATATTTTTTTCTGAAATAATATTGTATGCAGCTCATATATTTTCTAATGTAAAGGAAAAAACCATTATTTTATACTTTTGTAACTCAGTACTTAGTAAAACAATGTTTCTGGGTCACTAGTGGTGCTTTTCCCCACTTGGTTGTCTTTCTGGAGTGATTTTTGCTATAGATTTTGTTAAATGAAGAGCTATGAATCTGATATAACCTTTTATATGATAATTTTCTGATTCCTCTTGAGTTTCTGAATAATTTGTGCAAATTCCAAAGTAGGATTTCCATTTTGCTGCAACCTTCCTCTTTCAATAGTTTTCAGCTAGTCTCGTTTGTGGGAGATATGTTTAAGGTCTCTAAGTTCACTTTTTTTAGCTTAAATTACATGAAAAATTCACATACAGCCAATATGAGAGGAAACAAGCATTAATATGCATTTCTATTGCAGAGTTTTGCTTATACATCGTTTTCCTTGAGCTACTTGTCAATAGTCCTAAAAGGGAGATATTAGCCTTCGACATAGTTCTATAGACAGAATCTGCTAGTGGGCCAGCTAGCCTCTGGATATCACCCTCTCTTCGGAGGTGACATATCCTGTAAATTCCCCTGCAATCAATCTCTAGAATAGATCAAGTTGTTGATTGTTAATATTTTCTTGAAAAAGGATTTTCATTTGCCGGATTCATGAGCCTTTCTTGATTTGGAAAATTACAGTGGTATTATAGCATGATCTCTGTCCCATCCTGTGATATCAATATATCAGAGGATTTCTGAGGAGGAGAAGAAAGCAGAAAGCAGAAATTATGGAGAGGATGAGATTACTCTCATTAATATTCAGATCCAAGAAGAGCCTCTCAAAGGGGGTTGAACAGTTGGAAGCAGAAAGATGCAGTGAAACTACAAGAGGGTTTCAAGGAGAAGAGGACTACAGTGAAACCTTTATGTGGTTTCAAGAAGAAGAAGAAGAATACATGGGAATTCCTCCTTCAAGGGAAGACCAAGATCTAGGGTCCCTTATTGAGGACGAGACATTTCCTATATCCAGAGAAAGAGCTAGGGGTGACAGCGCAATCATAACAGAGGCACTTCTAGCATCTCAAGAAGGAGAAGTGGTGAGGAAAACTGCACCAAGGAGAGAAGCTCTTGCACCTTTGCAAGGAGTTTCAGAGAATCTCACATATAGAGATTGTGGCACAATCCATGTGCAGTATGTGCCATCATTATCAAATGGTGAGACCTGGAATATTACAGAGTTTCACGGGGTAAGCAATATCTACCCCTCTATATTTTTGAAGAATGATGCACAAGGAAGGTAAGAAGATCCATGCACATCAATTCATCCATCTCTCCATGATGATCTATGCCTTGATTAATGGTCACCTCCTTTATGAGTTGAGGGAGGCGATGCACTATGATGGGTGCTTCCCTAAAGGCCCAAATATACATGTCACCTTCAGCCATGGTGAAGTGATAAGAGTAGCAAGTAAGTGGCATGCCAACCACTTACCATATCCTAATATGAAGCAGGGAGAAGGAAACATGAATTGGTTTCTGTTGGGTGAGTGTGGGTACTCCCCAAAATTTCTGATTCTCGTTACTCCTGCCTCGTATTCCAAGAGAAGGTTGCATAATGGGAAGGCATGGTTGTTATGGCTATCACAAGGATGGTTTGGAAATTATATGGTAAATCTTATGTCCAAATATTTACCCATGTTTGAAGTATGTCTCATGCATTCACATGTATTTTGGGTTGAGATGTATTTCAAGTATGAATTTTGTTTTGGGAGGAGAAACAACTCCCACATGGTGTGGAATGGGAGAGCTAGCTTGCACTATGTTGATGGAGCACCCCACATGTCCATCATTACATCATTGCTCTATGATCCACACATTGATAATGTAAGGAAGAAACAAGATCCCTTGTTGCTACGGCTACTTTTGGGAGAGTATGGGATGAAAACTCTCCATACTCAACACAACATTCCAAGAGGAATGCATGGCACATCCAAAGTGCAAGAAGGCTACCTTTCAGCAATGATGGAAGGGAGGGAGATCCTCTCACATAGTAGCACAAGGGTGAATGGGTTTTACAGGTGTAATTTCAAGAACAAGAGTCATGGAGTGCCAAGAGCATTGCTACTTAAGCCTACAGTGCTGTCCTCTAAGAGCAAGTTTCTAATGATGGAGTATTTCCAAAGAAGTGTGCATCCTTTCATTTTTCATAAATTTATGAGGAGGTTGCTATGGGAGGGATCACTCATGGATCAAATCTTTTTCTCACACATGAGGCATGGTAAGAAATACATCTATGTGCTTATTGATCATTCTATTAATAATTTGTATCTTCTCACCAATTGTAAGCAATGCATTTCTCTGCAAGAGAGCAATATTATTCGTGGGTGTTATGGTCACTTTAGGGCCACATTTTGTAATGATTATCAGCCATATCTACATGACTTGGAGCAAGTGTCTTGTTGTTTTGATTGTATGCAGCTGATATATATTTTTTCTCACTACTTTCTAGTAGATGATTTGACATGCATAGCTGAAAATTATTTGGGAGGCAACTTGCCACTTGATGTTTTAAATCAGCAGTTGGGAAAACTGTGTTATACCCGCCATGGAGGCCATATGTATCATCTTCACTTGCACATAAACTTCAGAAAATTTCTGATTTGGATGACATATAGTGGTGATGTGCCATTCACTTTGAATGGAATGATTTGGGCCAGTAGGATCCATGACCTTGGAGGAAGGATATTTGGAGATCCAACCTTAGTTTTGCCATCAAAGGGCACCATTATTTCAGCCCAAAATCAGTATGTTCTCTACTCTTTCCATGAGTGGAGAGGGAGACAGCATGGGATAGGCTATTTTTCCTATCATTTTCAACCATTCAGCCCACCTTCTTTTCAAGAGCTCAAGGTGGAGAAGATTTATCATGAGTTGCCATCTTGGGAGGCAACAAATTTTGCTTGGGTGATAGCATGGGGAGGAGATTCTTTCATTGATGATGAAGTGCTCCATGATTGTCACCACTCCTATCTTGAGGAGGCCTTGGATCAGCAAGAAATTTCCCATTTCATCCTTCCATTCTTCCATGACAAGAGCCATTGGGCTTATTCACCACAGGCCAACTTGTACACTTGGGAGGAACCATTGGAAGACAAACACTTTGGCAGAAAATCTAATGCAAGGATGGAGGCTATGGAAGAGAAAGCCACAAAAGAAGGAGAAGAAATTTTGCAGCACCCTTGCAGTTGCTTGAGGACAAGAAAAATTTGGGAGGGGGAGACTATAATATTCCCAAATTAGCTCATAGCTAAGTGGAATATTATTTTTTGTCAATAAATTCAAATGCATGAATAAGTGAGCAAGGAGGCTCATAAAAGATACTCTAGCATGAATAAAACCCCTCACAATGTAAAAAGGGGCCGTGAAATAACCAAATCAAGCATCCACATGTGTGAACAAGGTTAATTTTACCAAGTCAACTCAGCTTATCTTTAAAATAATGGATCCATGAATAAGGCAGCTCAATGTGAATGGAGGCAAAACAATTTGAAGACTCCTTAAATGTGAAAAGGGGCAAGGAAAAGAGACTCAATCAAGGAATATTCTTAGAATATGCATTTAGTCACATTGAATAAATCAAACCACGCAGCTTCTAGTTGTCCTCCACTTAATGGGACAGCGTAACCCTAGAGAGGGGAAGCTTGGCAAGGAAGCAAACCCTAGTGGAGTGGGGCCCTTGGAGGAGAAGCTCATTTTCTATATAATGAAGGAAGAGAAACCATTTGGGTTTATATTGGAGATTATACTTTTATGAGGTCTTCTTATACTTCTGCATACTTAGTTGTTTAGCTAAGTTGCTGCACTTCTTAGTGCAAGGGTTTTCTCATGTGGGAATGCCCTGCTTTTTCTTGGAGATCTTGTAGCAAGAGATCTAAGGGAAGCTTCTGATCTGTAATTTCCACTTTCAGGTGTTAGGCCAAGAAATTTTTCTCCATATCTGCATATTCCCTTGAGGATACTGCATTATTTGTATAGAGGTGCAGTGGAAGTGGTTAAAACCCCATGGTTTGGAGCTGGTTTCCCAAAGGGAAGCTCAATCTTCTTCTGGGAGCTGACCAAAAGAGATTCTACAGCCATTATAATGTGTATTCAGTAATTTTATGTAGAGATACATTCCTAAAACATTATTTTAGTATTATATCTTCAGCTGCTCTTTTACATATTGTTTTATGTGGGTAAACCCTTGCCGGGTGATCATAAAATTGTGTAAAAGGGATTGGATCTCTGTGTTTATTCTTAATTGAGAATTATAATATAAATATTATTCCTTCTCTCTTATCTTTCTGAGTATTTACTTCAATATACTGCACAGTGTCTTTTGCAGCAGCTCCGGCATTTGCATGTTGTGGGCTTTTTGTCCATTTTCAGTTATTTGAGCATGGAAGGCCTGTTTAACTTTTCTGTTGATATTTGTTTCTGAAACCCTCTTTCATGTAGCTCATATATTGTATAATTTAAAGGAAAAAACCGTTATTTTATACTGCTGTAACTCGGTACTCAGTAAAACAATGTTTCTGGGTCACTAGTGGTGCTTTTCCCCACTTGGTTGTATTTCTGGAGTGATTTTTGATATATATTTTGTTAAATGAATAGATATGAACCTGATATAACCTCCTATCTGATAATTTTCTTATTCCTTTTGATTTTCTAAAGAATTTATGCAAATTTCGAAGTAGGATTTCCATTTTGTTGCAACCTTCCTCTTTTAGCAGTTTTCAACTAGTCTAGTTTGTGGGAGATTTGTTTAAGGTCTCTAAGTTCATTTTTTTCAGCTAAAATTCTGTACATAAGTCACATATATCCCATATGAGAGGAACCAAGCATTAATCAGCGTTTCTGTTGCATATTTTTTCTTATACATCATTTTCCTTGAGCTGCTTGTCAATAGCCCTAAAAGGGAGATATTAGCCTTTGACGTAGTTCTATAGACAGAATCTGCTAGTGGGCCAGCTAGCCTCTGGATCTCACCCTCTCTTCAGAGGTGACATATCCAGTAAATTCCCCTGCAATAAATCTCTGGAATAGATCCAGTTGTTGATTGTTAATGTTTTCTTGAAAAAGGATTTTCATTTTCCGGATTCATGAGCATTTCCTAATTTGGAACATTACAATCAACCAATGAAATTGTAAGTAATAATTTCCTTGCATATATAAATCAATTTTTTACACCATGTTTAAATTATTATTTTTTGGTTGAGGATTTTCTGTGCCTATTTTTTAGAAACATATATGGAGATTAGAGAAAAATGAAATTAAAAATAGGTATTATGAAAACTACCTTAAAACATGTTTTGGTGTTAACATACGTATGTTGCAATACTGAACGTGTGAATTTTAACATTCTTTGTGTTGAATTTTGAAGCATGTCATTCCCATGAGTTGTTGTGGTGTATTTTTAATGATTCATTATCATCCTGCCCCAATTTCACTCTATGCAACATTTGTGCCACCCTTCCAGATGCCTTTCAACACATATTTCCCAAAGGTGTTAGCTTAAAATTTGGCCATTTCTCTCCTCTATTATTTTTTAGAGTGGGAAATTTAGATGCTCATTTTTGTAGGTAACAAGGAATAAGAAAATGGTTTCCTCAAGTGAATGTCACAATTTGTTTTTACCATTTTTCTATATTGTACCATGTATTGCATTAGATTAAGGGTTTACATAGATTTTCTCAGTATCGTGATATTAGCCTAGGTTTTTTGTTGTGTTGGTTAGTTGTACTTGTGTGAATTCTCCCAATGCTAGGTTCACATTTCTAACTACGAATCCTTTGGTGCCACAAGAAAAGTTCCATCGTTTTCACAAAGAGTGTTTTCCATGGGTTTTGAGGTCTCCCACGAAATGGGTTCTGAGCCCATATTATGTATCTATGGTTTTGTTTTGTTTTTTTCTCAAGATGGTTTAGAATCGTAAGATGTAGCCTAGGGTTTTTTTTGCATAGTGAAGGTTGTTGTTATTTTTCAAGTTTATGGTCTATCTTTATAATTGTGTAGGTGTTGTGTCAAGGAAAATATACAGGATAAGGAGGGAACCCCTACGAACCAAAAACGTCTCATCTTTTATGGGAATTAGTTGGAAGGTGAATACACTCTCATCATCTAAAATATCCAAATATAATCCACTCTCAACCTCATCCTCTGTCTCATAGATAGCACATATATTTTCATCAAAACCCTGGTCCTCTATCTCAAAGGTGGAATGAAGATTTAATGCAAGTTCTTGCAAGCTACTACATGCACTATTAAGGAATTGGTGTTGTGGAGATTATTTTTTAGTCATTATTGTTCATCAATGTTTATTTTCACAAATCATGGCCTTTGCAAAACCTGAAAATGCATTTCATTTCAATAACCATTTAAATTTATTTTAATGAAAATACTTTAATTCAAAGAAATGTTTAACATATTTCATAAAGAAGATAGCTTAGACTTCATGTTTATGTCCAATTATGGAACATATTTCCTTAATTCCCATCGCCATTGAAATAAATATAAAAGTTCCATGTTGATCACTCCAATTGATTAGTAATAATCATCCATAGTTTACACAACAAAACTATTTGTTTCAACAATATCATTTTTTGTTTTTTTTAAAGGAACTTAATCTCTATTTTGTAAGTTATATTTCAAGATAGAGAAAAGTAGAGGCTTAGAGCATGTAAGAGGAGACAAAAATATAATGTAGATCTCTCTAAATATGCTCACCTTTTCCAACTCAAAGTAGAGCCACCTTATTGCTCAATTTTTCATTATTGTTAGATTTATTTATTGTTGCTAACTTTTATGATGTTATATGTTTGAACATTTGTATGTGTTTTTAGCAAGTGAAGAAATGAACACTAGTGTGGAATCTAGTTATATTAATAGCCCAACCTAACATAAATAGAGTGATATTTTGGGCATGGTTAGTTGGACCTTTGTTAGTTTCATATCTATCATGTAGATAGACCCTTATGATTTATCTTGGATTTTCACATAAACCAAAATCTTGAAGCATCAAATAATAATGTGATATTATAAGGAAAAACTTACAAAACCATTGAATTACCTCAGATTCCTTTTACCTTCTTTCAAAATTTGTCACTTTCTCCCAGCCTCCAACCAAGAATGAGAAGACTTCTCGCATAGCATACATAAATTTTTGAGAAAATTGATTGCATTTTGGGATTAGCCTCTTGAAATCTTTGAGGTTATGTCCATGGAAGATTCCAAATATCTCTCTATTGTAGATTAAAGATATAGAGCATAGCAAAGTCAAACATGACCATTCAATATTTCAATTACTATGGTCAAATCACAAATTGTAGTTTTTATTTTACAAAATTAGGTTGGAAAATGTTGGAAACTTGATAAAAAATTTTGAAGAAATTGGTTAAATCTATTATTTTGGAGGGAAAATAATCATAACAAGACACTACTAACAATTAGTTGAAAAAGAATCAAACATGCATTTAATTATCAATACAAATGTTAATATAGTCTAATTTACATCTTCTGTATTATCATGTATATATCATTGCGCTCTCAAATGTTTGTTTTATTATGAATACAATTGTTAAATTAGAACCATTTACATATTATATATTATTATGTATATAAATTTTGATAAAATAGGTTTTATGTTATACGGTTATGGTAAAAAATATAAAACCATTGAAAATATTACTGTGGTTGAGTATTTAATGCATAAAATAGTTTTTACATCTCATATGTAACACTTTTTAAAGCTCGATTAAAACAGAGATGCAATCATATCATATAGAAATAGAATAGGGGGAATTTGAATGTTGGCATCACCATCGTGCAAAAACAAGTGTGAAATGGGAATTTTTACATTGGGGGAATTTTTACATTGGAATCGCACTTAAAAAAAAATCACGCTCTGCCGAAAAATCAAACTTGTCTATCTTTACAATTTTGTAAAATCTGTCACCAAGTTTTATAATATATTATAGGATCATTAATCTATATATTAATATGATCATATAATATTTGATCATTATATGTTACGAAATATTTATGAAAATTCTTATAAGTATAAACCAATTTTTTTTTTTAATGTTTTCATAATATTAGATTTTAGATTTTATAATAATATTTTACTTATAATAAATATTGTAAATATTGTTATTAATAATAATAATAATAATAATAATAATAACGTTTTTCCCCTTCAATGGTCTATGCTGCCTCTCTCTCCCCTATGGATGCTTCATTCTGGAAGTAGTTCTAGTGGACTTCAAAAACACACATGCACGAAAGTGATCAAGTTCATTGAGGCACTAGCACAACTTCTATGTGGCTCTAGCATGGAATGCATTAGCCTCTCAATCATCATGGCATGCAATAGGTTGGTAACCCTCAATCTGGTTCAGTTCACTCGCAATTGTCAGGAAACTGGTATTTTTCTTGGTCTATGTGCACTTGTTATGGAGCCACAAAGTTCCCAATCTCAATTTTGTTCATTATCAGCTCTGATTTACATGCAAATGGAGCTTTTGGGATTAGTCTTCTAGTTTTTTGTGAAGTGCCAATATGTTTTTAATAGTAAACTACTTTAAAAATGTGAATTCTAGTTTCCCCTTCCATGGGAGAGATTTTTTTTATCTCTTTATGGTTTCCTCTCTTAGAAGCAGAGGTTGCTCTGAAGGCTATACATTATGTGATTTTTGCTTTGTTAATATAATAAAGATATGATTTCTTACCCCCAAAAAATAAAAAATATATTCAGAATAATAATAATAATAATAATAATATTATTATTATTATTATTATTATTAATTATAAAATTTAAATTAGTAAAATTATTAAGTATAATGGTTTTTTTTTTAATTATTAAGATTAATAAGATTTTATTAAAAATATTAATATCATTAATATTGTTAATAAAATAGTATTAATATTAATAATATTTACTTTCTAATAGTAAATATTATATCTATTAATATAAAATAAATTTTAATTTTTTTTGCACTTTAATAAAATCATTAATATTATTAATGTTACTATGGTTAATATTGAAATTAACATCAATAATATAAATAGTATTAATATTAATATTAATAAATATCATTAATATTTACATTCAAATAATTCTAATAAAACATGGTAAAGAAAACATGTTCTGACATCGAAATGGTACATGTATTTATCTAACTTCGCAATTTGACAAACGTTGTCGTAATATTACATTATATTTCAATTTATGCAATGCAAAAATGAGAAATTGCAAAATTACCTAACCACATTTACTAATGTTGTTGAGTATGTTTGATAGTCAACACACTTATAATAAAAAATAGTAAAACAAATATGTTGTGATGTCAAAACAGTACATAAATCTATCCAATGTCATAATGTGAGAAACCTTGTCATAATGTTACATTAAATTGCAATTTATCCAACGTTACAATATCACATTACAAAATTAGTCAATCGAATTTACTGTTATTCTTGACTATGTTGTATAGCTAACACTCTTCGACTTTTGTCAACCATGACCAACCATGGTCAACCATTTCCAACCATGGTCAACTCTGGGCAACCAAAGCCAACCATGGTCAATGTGGGTCAAAGCAAGGTCAATCATATTCATCTTTGGTCAACCATAGTCACCATAATCAAAATTTGAAAACCATAGTCAACCCATGCTCAACATGGCCAACAATGGTTAATATGGTCAAACATTGTCAACCTATGTGAGCATGGTAAAATATGGTGAACCATAGTTATTCATTATCAATATACACAACTATAATCTATCATTGAAAACTATGGTCAAACTACTCAAACCATGTTCAACCATGGCAAACTTGGTCAAGCCATGTTCACGCATGCTTAAACCATGCTCACCATAGTCAATGTTTAAAATTGTTTAATAATATTATTATTAATATGGCTTAAAACATATTAGTCTACCAATGTGGTTAACTATGTTTTCATATGTTTATCCAACGTCGCAATGTGACATTTAAAAATTAGTCAACCAAATTTAACAATGTGGTTGACTATGTTTGGATATGTTTTATTATTTATTAGTAATTGCCTTTAATATTTGATTAGCGCCATTATTAGGTATAATTGGAGGGGTTATTTTTCACATGTTTTTGCCTTATTAGTCTCTCTTTCTCACATTTTATTACATTATGGTCATATGTTTCTTAGTGTAGATGGTGATTAAAGCTTTTCATACTTTGAATGCCTAATATGGGTTAAATTCAGGATAATCACGAATATATTCCATTTTTGTTGAAGATTGTGCAATCAAATCTCATAGAAGACAACAAGGAGAGATTATAGGAGGGTCGTCCACCTCCTAAAATCCTAACAGCAACCCAAGAATCCTCAATATTCCCTCTAACAACTCAAAATCAAAGGTAGCCAAGCAAGTGTAAGATCAAGTGCACCAAAGCTCGACTTCTGTTGCAGTCAAAGGGGACATTTCACCTACTTTTTAGGGAGTTGTTGGTAGTTACCCTTTATGATCTGATATGGGTGGCTGAATTTTTTTGCAATGCAAGAACCTCCCACTCAATTAAAACAAAGTAAGGATCTTGCTTATACATGCATGTGTGGAATTGAATTCTTGATTCAGGTGTATGTGGTTTAACTGGTTTAAGGCTTTATGTGTGAGAAATTAATTGTTTTTTAAGCTGATTAAAATCATGTACAATAACCATAAATTTTAGCAAATTAACCAACAACTCATAACAACTAACATAATAAAGGATTTCACCCTCAACACTTGGGCTACGTCTCCTTGAGCCTCCGTCAATGGACTTGGCTATTTGGGATTAAGATGGTAAATTTATTTTAAAAGCTAATGATTAACTCAAATGGTTGTTTGGACTGTACCAATGGGTTTAGAATACCAAAATACCCCTGTATTGGCTGCTTAATCTCTGGAAATGGACCTAGGCTCCCTTGGGCTTGACCTCTTCAATCGGTATCCTTTAGCTTCCCTGAGCTTCTCTCTGGAAAAAAATATCTTAGAAGTCCTCTTTTTCTCTTTAAAACTATTCTATTATCTCTATCACATATCAATCATCCAAAATGGGTTGTTCATTCCCTCAGAATGAACTCATGCTCCCCGTTCAATGCCTCCAACACCTGGTGGCACTAGGCTCCCTGCAACTTTCCTGCTACTTATTTGGCTCTAGAATTATCAAAATGCCTCTTCAAACCCCATAATTGGATTCAAAAGGTTCAAGATAGTTAGAAATGACTATTGGTTTCCTGAGAATGGCCTTTGGTTGCCCTGGAAAGGCCTCATTCTCCTGTTGGCTTCTGGTGGCCCTAGTGGCCCTTAGAACTTCTCTGAAGAAAAATCACACTTAGAAGTTCTTAGATGGATTTGAAAAAATCACCAATGGATCTATAATGCTTGAATTAATCAAGAATTACTCTTCATTTTCTCATATTGGTCGAAAATTGAGCCTTCTATAGTTTTTTTCCAATATCTCCTAGGAAAAAGCCACTAAATGTGGAGAACTCCAGTTAACTGGAGTTAAATTAGGGCTGACTGCCAAATTTGGCACACCATTATCCATTGTGCCAATAAATTTGTGCATTAAAAGTTATGGTTAGGGTAGTGGCCACATGCGCACCCCCAACCATTAAGTGGCTTATATGTTAGCAGAAACAATGAAATTCAATATCGGAGTTTCATTAAACATACATACGTTCGCGATCAACATCGGATCCCTTTTATGGGACTTTGCAATATCAAAAAAATTTGCAACTATAATGCAAGGTATATCACAGATCGAGAGACATACAATATCGAAGATCGCACGTCGTGAAATATAAAAAATACCCTTAACATTTTAACAATACAAGTGTCGACGCAAAGTTGCAATCGCATTGCCACATCGCAATTCGGTCGAAATACCTTTTCGCAGATTGCACGGTTTAAGATTTCGCATATCGGAAATCTTAACCCATTTATCTTTGGCTTATCGCACATATAACTCATTGCACTTTGAAATTTTAAATTTATACAATTAAACCTTATTCCTTGCGAACTGCAAAGTCACTTCCTGTGCGCTACGATCTCCATCGTTGGTTTGGTACTTGATCTGACGACCCTCGTTATCTCTCTACCTCCTTATTTCGCATCGCAGGTTTAAAAAAATTAACTTTGTGAAAGTCTTTAACTGTAAACTCTATTCTGAGTGATGTGTGATGTTTCTACACTGCGATGAGATCCCTCTCGTTGATCTCCCACTGTTGCTTCAGCGATCTAATCACCATTGTTCTACTCTCGTTGTTGACTAGAACATGACCATCTGTTCCACCTGCAACATTTCCATGACTGTGCAGTCCCCAATTATATATGAAGAGATCAAGCCTCCATGACAGCCACCAATTAGGATCCCACTCTGCTGGTCGATCCGGTTCTCAACCTATTTTGGAAAGCGAACAATAGGCCATAACTCAATCATACAAACCTAGAATTTGATGAAACAAGTTACATTCGAATCCTAGTGACAATCTCTATGCTCTCGTCTTGGTTTGAATATTTTTTTAGCACTTTAAAATTTTAGCTAATCCTTAAGCCCTAATCCCAATCTGATCACTCCTTCCCACTAACGGGATTTTGTACCCACAAAATATGATGATTATCTACCTTGAACTTAAAAAATCTGCTACTTTCAAGTTATATCAACTAATTTTTATTGACAAGTCTCTTTGGCGAACACCCTGACATGTCTTGCACTACAACTGGCTATGTCTCTTGACCACTGCTCTCTGGATGTTGCTAACCCACTTCAGCATTGCTAGCTACTGTAAACTGATGCATACCCTTCTATACCACTTTTATCTCTATGTTCTTGGCAAACTGTTAGCCTTCCCAATGAGAATGAAGTCCCTCTTGCAACAAAGGCATACAAGCTTCTTATTGGAAATCCTCTTATCCAAATTAAGCTTGCAATATGAGTGAACTCTTGGTGTCAACACAAGAAACTAGATTGTTCTGCAATGGCTGCAAATTACTTTACATCTTGTCCACTTCTTCACTGAATGGACCAAAACTTCTTGCAACATCTTGTCACAAGAACACACGATCAATCTTGAAAATAAAATCTTATGCAAGAATTGAAATGAAGACCACCTCTTTTTGCTTCTTCAAAGCACTAATTTTCACCTTCCTGTAACATCACATACATGGTGATCCTCTTGAACATTGGGGTATCCATTTATCGACACACAATCGAAAAACACCCTCGACTAAAACATAATTCGTGCAACATGTGAAATCAACAACAAGTCGACATGAAATGTGAAATACAATTGACACAAGACGATATGAAAAGTGTGAAACAAAATCGACACAAGTCGAAAAAAATGTGTGTGACACAATCGACACAAGTATATATACAACATGATACATATTGAAAACACTCGTGCATGTATATATGTACAAGGAACCTATTTACAAGTTCGCCATTTACACATACAAACTCATGCATATGTATACTTTGAACTCTTCCTTTCAAGTACAAACAAGTACATAATCCCTAAACATGTGGGTGACTATAAGAGCTGAACTGAATGATATTGCTGCAACATAAGTGACTAACATACCCACATTTTACACCTCCATGGTGAAATTGTGCAACAAAAATAAATGCCTTCAACTGAATAGCATTCACATGCAATATTGCATCCTACAAATTGTGATAATTCGTTGCAACTTGTCATGATTTCAACAGAAATTTAGGCATACATAAGGCTGAAATTGACATCTATGTACAAAGTAAATGCATGCCTTAATTGGTCAGGAAATTGAGTAATTTCTTTCCAACCCACTTCAATGGAAATTTTTCCTGTTGAACATCTTCTTCTTGTGAATCATCTAGACTCACATCGATGATGGAATCTCTAGTCACATTCTCACCAGTATTTTTAACCTCTTGATTCATGTGCTTGGGATGAGTGGTTGGATACAGTGTCCAACATTGGGCAATGAGATGTCCCTTTTTCTCGCAATGTGTGCAAATATTTGCATCTTCTGTTCAAGTCGCCTTTTCTTGAACTGTTTCCTGTATGCTATTATTCTCTTCTAGCATCTCGAAATTTGATGGTTATTCAAACCACAATATAAATAACATTTTTTTCTCCCATTCATGCATGCAGATTTGTCATGCTCAACATAATCATAAAAAACATGATTATAGGAAAAATTATACCTTGAATGTTTCTTTGAATGTTCATATTTTTCACCTTCTTGAGAAGATCAACTTGAAGAGGTTCCATCTCTCTTTTGAAGACCAACAACATTGTTCATGTCCTTATATTTGTCAGAAATATCTTTTTCACCATAAGTTTCATGTCTAAAGCATCTTGCCTCAACATGGGTTTCAAACAATTGCATTCATCTTGATTGCAAACTTTACATGTTTGATGGTTTAAACCTGCAAAAAAATTCCTTCTTAGAATTGTTTCAAGTGCCTTCATGGCTTTAGAACTTTCACCATAAAAAATTTCATAGCTAAGACCCAAATACTTAGGCCTTTCCTCAATCATAATTGTCTCAACCATGCCTTGTGAAAGTTTTCTTAATCCTTGACCTTCATAGCCCATTTTCATCATCAATTTGGACCCTATTCCTCTAGTGTGTTTAAAAAAAAACCTACACATTTATCTTGAGAGTAAATTGAAGACAAATTTGAATTATTTACCTCTTCTTCAAGCACATTCTTGGCTATGGCTTATTTGGCATCATAGAGATGAATCTCCATCTCATGCATCTTTTGAAAATGTTCTTTCTTCTCCTTTTTCTTAGCAACCAAATACTCTTGAAGTTTAGTGCTCTCCCTTACATCTTCATACAACTATTGCACCATATCTTTCATGATGTGAAAGTCCTGCAACATCTCTTTATCAAAGAGTCTTGAAAAGTAGGATGGTTTAGAATCACCATTTGATGAAGTTTACATCACAATTTTAATGAATGAAAGAGCTTCACAACAATTCACAAAGATTCAAAAACAATTGGCAAAGCTTCAAAAACAATTTGGCTATATATTCAAGCTCTTCTCTGCAGCTTGTATCTCTTCTTCAAGCAGCCTCTTTTGCAAACAATCCCTCTTATGCTTCAAGGGTTTCCTAGAGTTCCTTTGGGTAAGGAGGATGCTTTCAACCTTCTTCCTTATTTTCCTCTCCTGGACTTAGCTAGCAGTAGCTCCCCTTCACCTCTAGCAAACTCAAACTTGTAAGAATCATTCAATTTTCAAACAGTTAAATTCTTTGCACTCTTAAACACCCTTCAAGTCAAAAAATCAAGCAAGCAACCTTGTGCTCTGTCAAGTAAGAAACCTAGTGCTCTCTCAAGAAAGAAAACTAGTGCTCTCTCAAGCAAGAAACATAGTTCTCTGATACCAAACTGATCTGATATGGGTGGCTGACTTGTTTTGCGATGAAAGCACCTCCCACTCAATTAAAACAAATTAAGGATCTTTCTTATACATACATGTGCGGAATTTAATTCTTGATTGAGGTGTATGTGTTTTAAATGGTTTAAGTCTTTATGTGTGAGAAATTAAACATTTTTTTAAGATGATTAAAATCATGTACAAAAACCATAAATTTCAGCAAATTTACCAACAACACATAACAACAAACATAATAAATGAGTTCACCCTCAACACTTGGGCTACGTCTCCTTGAGCTCTTTAGGATTAATATGGTCAATTTATTTCACAATTTGATGCTCAAATTCTATTTTTTTTTGGACTGTACCAATGGGTTTATAATACCAAAATACCCTTGGATTGACTGCTCAATCTCTGGAAATGGACTTAGGCTCCCTTGGGCTTGACCTCTTCGATTGGTGTCCTTGAGCTTCCCTGAGCTTCTCTATGGAACAAAATCTCCTAGAAGTCATATTATACTCCTAAAACCTATTTTATTGTCTCCAACACATATCAATAATTCAAAATAGGTTGTTCATTCACTCAGAATGAACTCAGGCTCTCCATTCTATGCCTCCAACACCTAGTGGCACTAGGCTCCCTGAAATTTCCCTGTGGCTTCTTCAGCTCTAGAAGTATCAAAATTTATGGTTATGGAGGTGGCCACATGCACACCCCCAACCATTAAGTGGGATATACATTAGTGGAAACATCAAAATATAATATCGGAGTTTCATTAAACATACATACGTTCGTGATCAACATCAGATCCCTTTTACGGGACTTCGCAATATCAAAAAAAAATTGCAACCATAATACAAGGTACATTGCAGATCAGGAGACATACAATCTCATAGATCTCACATCACAGAATATAAAAAATACCCTTAACGTTTAAACAATACAAGTGCCGACGCGAAGTTGCGATCACATCGCCACATTGCAATTCGACCAAAATACCTTTTCGCAGATCGCAGGGTTTAAGATTTTGCATATCGGAAATCTTAATCCATCACTCTTTAGATTATCACACATATAACTCATCACACTTCACAAGTTTAACTTTATACCATTAAACCTTATTCCTTGTAAACTGCAAAGTTGCTTCCCATGCACTACGATCTCCACCGTTGGTTTGGTCCTTGATCTGACGATCCTCGTTATCTCTCCACCTCCTTATTTCGTGTCGTAGGTTAAAAAATTTAAATTTGTGAAACTCTTTAATGGAAAACTATGTTTTGTGTGATGTGTGATGTTTCTCCACTGTGATGAGATCTCTCCCATTGATTTCCCACTACAACTTCAGCGATCTAATCACCACTGTTCATCCCTCGCTATTGACTGGATCATGACCATTCGTTCGACCTGAAAAATTTCCACAGTTGTGTAATCCCTGATTATATATGTAGAGTTCAATACTCCATGAAAACCACCAATTTAGATCCCACTCTATTGGTCGATCCAGTTCTAAACGTGTTTTGGAAAGCGAACAACAAGCCATAACTCAATCATACGAACTCAAAATTTGATGAAACGAGTTGTGTTGAAATCCTAGTGACAGGCTCTATGCTCTCGTCTTGGTTTGAAGCATTTTTTAGAAATTTGAAATTTTAGCTAATCCTTAGGCCCTGATCCCACTCTGATCACTTTAGGTTAGATAAGGTAGAGTAAGAGCTCATTAGGATTCGAATTTTGGAGGAAGCTAGTAGACTCTTAGCTCTTAGGAAAAGCTTTGGAGACTTTCATTGTTAAGTAATGAGACTATTTCTATAATAAAATGAGTATTCAGTTTTTCCTTCGCTTATTTAGTTTCAAAGAGTCAATCTTGTGGGTTAGGGCCCAATCCATTGGCCTTATTCTCTTTCTCTTATGTATTTACCTTTTTTTTTGTGCCATTGTAGCTAGTTTAATTTATTATTTTTAGCTATCTTGCTTACATTTCATTTTATAGTTTTTGGTTTTCTTCCATTTCGCATTTTATGTAGTTCAATAGTACATATGGTCAAAATTTCGACACTTTCGTTCTGACACTTTTGACGTATTGTCAGAAATTTCCCCAATTTTTCTTAATTTTTTTAATACCGCCAACAAGCGTCGTTATACCGATAGTTTGGGAATATCGTCGGAAGAACGAAGTTTAGGGAAATCATCGGTCTTGCAATGTTTAGGGACACACCATCGGTATAAGGACATTTTGAAGAAAATTTTCGGTCTTGCGACACTTCCGAGCCAACTGTCGGTCTTGCGACGCTCATGGAAACCATCGGTATTGCGACGTTTAGGGACAAACTATCGGTTTAGTGACATTGCAGGAGTATGCGTCGGTCTTGAAACATGTAGGGGACACATTTTTGTTCTTGTGATGGTTTAGAAAAAATGTTCGGGAGTTAGAGTTTCAGGTTTAGGAACAATGTTCGGGAGTTAGAGTTTAGGGTTTTGGAACAATGTGTCCGGTCCTATGATCAGGTTTAGGGTTCAGGAACAATGTGTCCAGTCCTGTGATTGGGTTTAGGGTTTAGGAACAATGTTTCGGGTCATCATGTGATCAGGTCATGTGAGAGCACTCAAGGAAATGCATTCGAGTGGGCTGGGTTGGGCCTGGTCGAGTCGTGCCATGTGAGGCCACCCAAGGAAATGCATTCGGGTTGGGTCAGGATGGGTCATGCCGTATTGTTAGGGCGCCCAAGTAAACATGTTCGAGCACGTTGGGTCAGGTTGGATCGGGTTAGGTCGTGTGAGGGTGGTCATATAAAAAATTCTAAGTTGTGACTGCCCATGTTTCTTGTGCACATTTTTTCAATCCATTTTCCGTTTGCTCCCTTGTGTGCCCTTCATTCGGGCGGTTTGGGTCGTGCTGTGTGAGGGAACCACAAGAACCACGTTCAAGTTAGATCGTCTAAGGGAGGCCGTATCAAAAATGTTAAGTTGTGACCTCCCATGCGCCTTATACACATTTGTGCGACCCGTTAATTTTTCGTTTTCTCCCTCATGCCTTCGACATTCGAGCGAGTAGGGTCGACTCGGGTTGTGTGATGGCGCCCAAAAAAATGTGTTCGGGTCAGGTTGGTTCAGGTCTTGTTGTACTATGAGGGTGCCCAAGGAAACGCATTGGGGAGGGTTGGGTTAGGTCGGGTCATGTGAGGGTACCGATTAAGGAACGTGTCTGACCAGGTCGGGTCGCATCAGGCCATGTGAACGCACCAAGGAAACACGTTTGGGCGGGTCGGGTTGAGTCATGTGATGGCACCCAAGGAAACGCGTTCGGTTCGGGTCAGGCTGAGTTTTTCCCTATTGTGAGGGAACCCAAGGAAACATATTCGGGCAGGTTGAGTCGGGTCGAGTCCAGTTAGGTCGTGTCCTATGAGGCTACCCAAGGAAATGCATTTTGGCAGGTCAAGCTAGGTAGTGTGAGGGTGTTCGTATGAAAAATGCTAAGTTATGGCTGCTCGTGTTGCTTGTGCACGTTTGTGCAATCCATTTTCTATTTTCTCCCTCGTTCACCCTTCGTTCGGGTGGGTAAGGTCATGCTCTGTGAGGGCGCCACACGAAACGAGTTCGAGACAGATCGTGTGAGGGAGGTCGTATCAAAAATGTTAAGTTGTTACCTAGTCCCATGTGCCTTGTGAACATTCATGCGACCCGTTAATTTGTCATTTTCTCCCTTGTGCCTTCGACGTTCGAGCGATTCAGGTCGGTTCGGGTCGTGTGATGGAGCCCAAGGAAATATTTTCGGGTCAGGTTGGGTCAGGTCGTTTCATACTATTAGGGCACCCAAGGAAATGCGTTCGGGTGGGTCGGGTCAGGTTGGGTCATGTGAGGGCACTCATTATTAAGGAACATGTCCGGCTTTGTCAAGTCATGTCGGGTCGTGTGAGGGCACTCAGGGAAATGCGTTTGCGCAGGTCAGGTCAAGTCGTGTGATGGCGCCCAAGGAAACACGCTCGGGTGGGTCAGGTTAGGCCACGTCATGCTGTATTATGAGGGAGCCCAAGGAAATGCATTTGAGTGGGTCTGGTCAGGTCATACCATGTGAGGCCGCCCAAGTAAACATGTTTGCGCAGGTCGAGTCAAGTTGTGTGAGGGTGGTCGTATAAAAAATGCTAAGTTGTGTCTACCCATGTTACTTGTGCACGTTCATGTGATCCGTTTTCCATTTGCTCCCTCGTGTGCCCTTCGTTTGGGCGAGTCGAGTCGTGCCATGTGAGGGCGCCACATAAAATGAGTTCGGGTCACATCATGTGAGGGAGGCCATATAAAAAATGTTAAGTTGTGACCTAGTCCTGTGTGCCTTGTTCACGTTCATGCAACCCATTAATTTTTCGTTATCTCCCTCACGTCTTCAACATTCGAGCGGGTCGGGTCAAGTCAGGTCGTGTGATGGTGCCTAAGGAAACACATTCAGGTCAGTTTGGGTCGTGTCGTAAAGTACTATTAGGGTGCCCAAGGAAATGCGTTCAAGTGGCTTGGATCAGGTCGAGTCTTGTGAGGGTGCCCATTATTAAGGAGCATGTTCGGCTGGGTCGGGTCATGTCGGGCCATGTGAGGGAACCCAAGGAAATGCGTTTGGGCGGGTCGGGTCAAGTCATGTGATGGAACCCACGGAAACACGTGCAGATGGGTCACATCAAGCCGAGTCATGCCGTATTGTGAGGGAGCCCAAGGAAATGCATTTGGGCAGGTCGAGTCCAATCAGGTCATGCTGTGTGAGGCCGCCCAAGGAAACACGTTTGGGCAGGTCAATTCAAGTAGTGTGAGGGTGTTCGTATCAAAAATGATAAGTTATGGTTGCCCATGTTTCTTATGCACATTCATGTGATCCATTAACTTTTCATTTTCTCCCTCGTGCCTTCGACGTTCGAGCAGGTTGTGTTGGGTCGGGTCATGTGGTGGCACCTGAGGAAACGCGTTTGGGTCAAGTTGGGTCGCGTCGTGCCAGACTGTGAGCGCACCCAAGGAAACGTGTTCGGGCAGGTCGAGTCATGTGGTAGTACCTAATGAAATGCATTTGGGTCGGGTTGGGTAGAGTCGTGCCAGACTGTGAGGGCACCCAAGGAAACGCGTTCAAGCGGGTTGGATCATGTGAGGGCACCCATTAAGGAATGTGTCCGATTGGGTCGTGTCATGTCGGGTCATGTGAGGGTGCCTAGGAAAACACGTCTGGGTGGGTCGGGTTGAGTCATGTGATGCCGCCCAAAGAAGTGTGTTTGGGTCGCGTCAGGCCACGTCGTGCCATATTGTGAGGGCGCCCAAGGAAACACATTCAGGCGAATGGGGTCGGGTCGGGTCCAGTCAGGTCGTGCCATATTAGGCCGCCCAAGGAAATTTATTTGGGTGGGTCGAGTCAGGTAGTGTGAGGGTGGTCGTATAAAAAATGCTAATTTGTGGTTGCCCGTGTTGCTTGTGCATGTTTGTCGGATCCATTTTCCGTTTTCTCCCTCGTGCACCCTTCGTTTGGGCAGGTTGGGTCATGTCGTCTAAGGGCACCACAGGAAACGAGTTTGGGTCGGATCGTATAAGGGAGGTCATATCAAAAATTTTAATTTGTGACCTAGTCCCATGTGCCTTGTGCACGTTCGTGCAACTTGTTAATTTGTCGTTTTCTCCCTCATGCCTTCAACGTTCGAGCGGGTCGGGTCGATTTGGGTCGTGTGATGGTGCCCAAGGAAATGCGTTCGGGTCAGGTTGGGTTGGGTTGTAAAGTACTGTTAGGGCACCCAAGGAAACACATTCGAGCAATTCGGGTCGGGTTGGGTCCGGTTAGGTCGTGTCGTGTGAGGCTGCCCAAGGAAACACATTTGGGCGAGTCGAGTCAGGTAGTGTGAGGGTGGTCGTATTAAAAATTCTAAGTTGTGGTTGCACATGTTGGTTGTGCACATTTATGTGATCTATTTTATATTTTCTCCCCTGTGCACCCTTCGTTCGGGCGGGTCGAGTCGTTCCATGTGAGGGCACCACAAGAAACGCATTCAAGTCTGATTGTGTGAGGGAAGTCATATAAAAAATGCTAATTGATGACTGCCTATGTACCTTTTGAACGTTCGTGCGACCCGTTTGTCTTTTTCTCCCTCGTGCCTTCAACATTCGGGTGGGTCGAGTCGAGTTGGGTTGGGTCATGTGATGGTGCCCAAGGAAACGTGTTCGAGTCAAGTCAGGTCTGGTCGTGTCGTACTGTGAGGCCACCCAAGGAAATGCATTCGGGTGGGTCAGATCAGGTCGGTTCATGTGAGGGCACCCAAGGAACATGTTTGGGTTGGGTCTGGTCGAGTCATGTTGTGTGAGGTCACCCAAGGAAACACATTTGTACGGGTTGGGTCGAGTCATGTGATGGTGCCCAAGGAAACATGTTCAGGTCGAGTCAGGTTGGGTCATACCGTATTGTTAGGGCACCCAAGGAAACATGTTCGGGTAGGTCGGGTTGGATCCAGTCAGTTCAAGTCATGCAGTGTAAGGCTGCCCAAGGAAATGCGTTCAGGCGGGTCAAGTCAGGTCGAGTCGTGTGAGGGTGGTCGTATCAAAAATGCTAAGTTTTTACCTCCCATGTTTCTTATGCACGTTTGTGTGATCCATTTTTCGTTTTCTCCCTCATGCGTTGTTCATTTGGGCGGGTTGGTTCGTGCCATGTGAGGGCGCCATAGGAAACGCATTCAGCTCAGATCGTTTGAGGGATGCCATATAAAAAATGCTAAGTTGTGACCACCCATGTGCCTTATGTATGTTCGTGTGACCCGTTAATTTTTCTTTTTCTCCCTCGTGCCTTCGACGTTAGGGCAGGTCAGGTCGTGTGGTGGCGCCAAAGGAAATGTGTTCAGGTTGGGTTAGATCGGGTCGTGTTGTACTGTGAGGGCGCCTGTATTGTGATTACCCCACAAATAGCACAAGACCAATGTGGGCCCTCCCCACCTACTTTGAAATGGTGACAGATGACACTTTCAAGAGTTGCAACATGAATGTCACTCACCTAGTGACTAACCTACGCATCACCTTGGAAATTCACTTCAACATGAAATTTTACCTTCAACATTACTTTTTGTACTAGGCTAGTATAACCTCGCACATAACCATGTCATGGTTGATGGTGAATAATATGTATCATAATGCTAAAATGATGGATGTCATTCATTATCAAAACAACCCTAATCACTTCCCCGAGGAAGCAACCACCATGGAAACCTTGTGCAATAAGAGCATTGGCATGTAGCACAATATCCATCGCAACTCCAAGTAGAGTAAAACACCCTTAAATCATGCATAGTGTGCTCTAATAATGGTAATGTGATCTCCCTCAGTCTCAGCAATATTATGCATTCTGATACTCTCATGTGCTTTTAATTACCATGACCATGCAAAGTTATTTAAGATTAACAATATCACTTTTAGCTAGAGCATATCATTTGGTGCAAGTTGTAATCTATGTCATAAACTTGGTGATTCAAATTCTCAGTGAAGGCCTCTTGACCTTAAGGACTTGGCCGCCTTCTAGCCATTCTCTGCCTTCAATAGCTCTCCCTCTCTAGCCTTTTTCTTGACCTTTTTTATTACCCTCTCCTGTATTCATGCATGTCATCGCTTCAGCCTTTTTGCAAGCTTGACATCCCAATTTCCTCTCCTCTATCTCTTACCTATTTCCAATTTCCCTAATCCCAAATTCATCCCCCTTATTATGGTGGATTCGACACACGGGTGTACGAAATCGCACGCGTTTAGAGAATGTGGTCTTCCCTCTAAACCATAGGTAACAGGCAGTATCTGGGGGGAGCTCAGAAGTATAAGACTTAAACGAAGTAATACACTAAAGTATGCTCTGTTAAAAAAATAAAACTAAAAACACAAAAAGAAGCTATATAAAGAGTTCCAAACAGTAACAAGGTAAACAACGGCTCGATGGCCTCTTCTTATTGAATTCTTGGAATGAAAACAAATCTTACCCACTTGCCAAAGGGCCTAGGCGGTGGCTCTAGGACCCGATGCAAGGATGTTTGTCCTTCAAGTTATGCCTTCTGATGTAGTCTAACTCTCTCTCTACTGTAATGGACTAGGATGTTGGGTGGCCAACCATCGAGTCCTCTTCTTTAGCTCCTTGGGTCACACAAGATGTTGGTGTTGCTTGGGAAACTTTGGTCAGCATAACTTTGTGATCACCCATTATTCATCTCTTGGTGGGTTTATATAGGTGAGCTTTCAAACCTCCTTCCCTCGGTACATGATGGATGGTGACCCAAGGGAGGGGCATGATTCCATTGTGTGCTGAAATATGATTTTGTCTGCTCACACAATGCCTAAGAGGGTGCTGGTGAAGTCCTTAGGAAGCTTTCACATAAGGAGAAACTGTCCTTTGCTTGCTTATGGTCCCGAAAAGTGACTTTTTGCTACTTCCAGGAATGCGAGCTTATTGGGCTGCAGTGCGCGCAAAAGGCACTCTTTTCGAAGGAAAAAGTGCACATTTGAGCATTTATGACTAGTTCAAATTTGATTTGCTCGAACCCTTAGAGATTTTTTATTCCATAATGTATTCTTGTCCTGTAAATCCTTAGGCTCGACAATAATTGATGTCATTTTCTGCTGTACAATTTTCCAGTGTTAACAGTTTCCCCTTAATGTGTGAGGTCTAGGAATAACTGTATAGAAAAAATACATTATAGTTTCTTTTCTGTATTGTATGCAGAGAGAGAGAGAGAGAGAGAGAGAGAGAGAGAGAGAGAGCGAGGCCTGCGTGTATAATGGACAACGCCTTGCACCGGTTCTGAGATAACCATGACCTAAGGGACACCCTACAAGCAGACAAAATATACAACATATTTGCAAAATTTCAATGAGGTGGGCATGTCCCATGCTCGTGATGCTATGTTTAGTTAAACAAAATTGACAAAAACATGTGATGTCTGTGCCACTACTGAGGTAGTGATATTGGTGGTTGTTGATGACGATTGTTGACGCCCTCAGGGGCATTTTTTCTTTGAAAATAGGTGGAATGTGGTACCCATATGCGTAATCTTGGTATGGCATATCACTGTGCAATGTACGCATATGTACTGGTTGGGACCTTCCCGTGTAAGAATTGTTGTCAGAGATGCTTATAAAGGCATGGGTCTTCATCGGATCTTGATCAAAGTGCAATGGTTGTGAGGTACGATACCATCGTGACGTGAAAGCTTTTGCTTTAGTCGAATGTCAAGAGGATCGATGACATCTATGGACAATGATGTCTCCCATAGTGCCACCCGAGGATACCCCTTTGCATGGGGAGGGGTAATCCAAGGTACCACTTCCTTTTTGGAAAAGAGGTGTTGATGTCGACAAAAAGGAAGCCTTAACCGAAATGTAATGGGTTTAACATAGGCATTTTGGTGAGCGGTAGCTGAAAACGGATGATGGGGATTTAGTGGCCCAGGGTCAAAGTATATTTGAGCAGCTTGGCGGCAGTCATAGGTATTTTTGAAGGAAAAAATCCCTGGAGTTGGTAGGACTTCCAGGGTAGGTATGAACTGGCTATGATTGTCATAATGGTGCATGCATATGGGGTATGGAATACTTCAACCAAGGGAGATGGGGGACTGCTACCATGGGAGGAAGAGTGCAATATGAGGGTGAAGAGGCGAAGGGCATTGTTTGTGATCTTTGTACACTTACCAAAAGAATAAAATAATGGGGTTTGGTTTGTAAAAAACACAAAGACGGGTACCCCAAAACATGAAAGAGGGTTGCTCACTTGATGGTGTGAGGACAGTGTTTTGCTGGGGGTAGGGGTCCCATAGGTTGGTCTCATGTGCGGGGTTGATGAAGTGGAAGATGTCGTAGATGGGTTAATGTTGATGGAGGTATGGTGGGCCAAATGTAGTGTGTGGAGGTGCGCATTCATTCTGCTTTTAGAACCGGATCGTCCGGGAAGGGGGGTAGTTTAAAATGATGAACTTGACCTTATGTATGGTATATGGATAGGCACGAGGTGCTTCCCAGACTAAAAAATGGTATGGTCATGGCGTCACTTGTGAGGTGATGTATGGTCTACTTGGGATGATGATCACCATGGAGGGAAGGCTCTGCCGACCATCGCGGATGTTTATCATATGCAGGGTGAGGTGATGATAAACATGTTCGGGTATGAGGACCCTATGGTTTATTTTTGATGTAGAAATGATGTCAGGATATGAAAAGTTTTCTGGGACTCTATCATGCTGGGGGTAGAATGATACTTGCTCTGGAAATTTTGGTGGTGGGTGTTGTGAATGGTTTGCGGGTTCTTCCTGCAAAAAAAACTACCTCAAGTGAAAGCATCTTCTTTTCATTCAATATTATTGAAAAACATGAATTTTGGAAAGGAATATGGGAGGGTGCATACCTGCCAATGCTTGAAAAAATATTTCTTCAGAAAGCGAATGTGGGGCATTTCTTTCGTTCGTCATGGTATACTAATGATGGTGCAACTTACGATTTGTAGAATGGACCTTCTGATCTCTTGTTATGGACCTTCGAAGTTCTACTATACTGAGGTAACTCTCATGACATCCTGCATTTTGAGAGTTACCTCAGTTCTACTATACTATACTGAGGTAACTCTCATGACGTCCTGCATTTTGATTTTTTCAGTTTGGCCACGCTGGGGGCCATACAAATTAGGCTTGTAAAACCCTAAAGGGGCTTTTTTCCCTATATTACGTGAGCAATCTAGTAAAATAGGCACCCCCCTTGCACTTATTTTGGAGCTACAGCCACGAGAAGGCACATTTTTCCTTCCTTTTTGTGCGCAAGGATGCGCCTATCTAAGAGACAGGCACGCTAAGGCAGTGTTTTTGAAAAAACTTGGGTTTTTTGTTATCCTTTATGATTTTTCTACTTTTTACTAATGGGTGCCTGTTTCTTGGCAGATTGGGTGGAGAGAACGAGATTGGCCTGAGATCCAGACTACTCTAGCTGTTGATGCTGGGGCGCGCCGTCAGTTGGTCGCATGAGGCCTCTTGAAGTTTGTTGAAAATGAGTTCCTTCAGTCATAGGACCATTTCTTATGTTATATCATACAGCATTGGCGCAGGAGGCACAACATATTTTTCCTGAGGGGGAAGAACCTGATTATCTGTCTGGAGATGGATATTTACTTTGTGACTAGATTATTGCCTCAAGGAGAGGCGCTAAGGTATCCACTTCCTGCTGGACAGGTGAATATGGACAGGTTCCGGAGGAGGCATTGTGATGGTGCACCTCTTACTGAGGGGTGCATCAATATTTCCTCAGTGAGATATGTGGTCGAGCGGTGTGCTTTAGCCATTATTTTGTGACTGGTAGGGTCGTTTGTGCCTCATCGAGCATCGGGCCCATAGCTGGCTGTTTTACGCCATTTGATGAATGGGCATTTCTTTGATTTTTCCCATTTCTACTTTGATGGTATGGTGTAGAAACTGAACTGGGTCTAGCATGGATCCAAATCATTTGTGTATGCTAGAATTTTGTGCAGCATTATGTACGAGAGGGTCATGCTGCTGAGGCCCGTGGTGGCTATGTCTATTGAAGGGCCGAGGGAGCCATGCACGAGGAGGTGGGCTCCAGTGATGCCACGCGGTGGTGGTGGTAGGGTGGGTCGTTATTGGAACGACAGGATGGAGGCCTGGTTTGAGGCCAATTCGCAGATGTTTTTTCCATACCCTTACACGGGGATGGACTTTCAGAGTGATCCAGATATTGGTCTCCCTTTTGGTTATGTTTTGGGTCCCACAGGTATGTGTTATATTTCTGCATTTACTCTAGTTTTTTATGTTCTTGAGTTTTTTTCATTGACACTAACATTCTTTTGGTTACTCGTGTAGATGTTGGCAAGGTGGGACGCTGATGGTCGGGGAGGTGATACCGTAGGTGGACTGGGTGAGGGTGCCGATAGACCTGGCATGGATGGTGTTGGTCCTTCTGGTGAGGGTAGCAGCATAGGTGCAGCTAAGGTAGCGGCTGATAGAGCTTGTGTAGATGCAGATGAGGTGCGCATTGCAGTACTTACAGCTCAGGTAGAGGCTCTAGAGGACTTCCGAGGTCAGGTGGACTATTTGACTCACAGGATGCCTGCTCGAGATCTTATGGATGACTTCGAGGAGGTATGGCTAAAGATAGTGATGGCCCGTGAGAGGGACTACCAGCCTACTCTACGACAGGTAGCTATTGTAGTGGCGACAGAAGCTCCGGTGGTGGCACCAGGAGCAGTGGTGGGCCCCAGTGCTCCTCTTGAGGGGGAACCCCCTAGAGTAGATTTGTACATAGGGAAAGCACCCATTATGAGGATGCTTCCCTTATTTTTGATGACCTCTACATTTTTGGGTTGGCCAATGGGCCAATGATACTATTTTCATACTCTGATACACATATTTTTTTATATATATATGAGAGATCTTTTTTGTGGCTCTACATGGTGTGGTGTCTATTTCGGTTTATGCATTTTGTGTTATGCTGATGGATATACATGTTTTTGTCTTTTTATGTATGGTTGTTTGCTTGCGATGCATTCCAATCTAGGATATTTTTAGCTATGCAATCAGTTGTTTGGTTTTGATTCCTTGATACATGTGAGAATGTAATATAATCAAATTGTCTTCTTAATCTTCTGGCACACAAATATTTTCTAAATAGGTTTGCATCTCTGGTTTCAAATGTTTGGTTTAACTGTGAGACTACTAACTAGGAATCCAGGGAGACATGTATATGGCGGATGCCCTGGTGGAGGGCCTCACACATAAGTCTAATAACGGTGTCATATTCTGCCTGATTATTGGTTGTTGATCCGATGCACACACCATTTGAACACAGTGGTGATCAGTCAGGGTAGTAGATGACCCAAGTGGCTGCAGCTAAGTTTTGAGACCATCACGATCCTCCATCAGCAAATCCGAAATAGGGTTCAATTTGGTGATCCATGATGATATTTTTAGTGCGTTTAGGTTTTTGGGTCAAAAATATTTTGGTGTTGGGGTTTTTTTGTACTCTAACTCTAGGGGATAAGGGCTATAGGGGCCCTTATGGGTATAATTTCTTAAGGTAAAGGCCATTGACAGGGTTAGTGAGGTAGGTCTCATCCGGTTCCATCAAGATGTATGCCCCCCTGCCAGAGGCAATGTTTGATGATATAGGGCCCTTTCCATAGGGTTTCAAACTTTCCTGGCCCTAAGGCTTCTTTTGCGACATCATATCGAAGGACTAGCTCTCCTTCAGTAAATGAGTGAGGGGTGATGTGTCAGTTGAATTATGCTTTTACCCTTTTCTTATGGGCCTCATTATGTTGTAGCGATTGACGCCTGTTTTCATCAACTAGCTCTAGTTGTACTAGGCAATTTTCTAGAGGATGGGTGTCATCAAGGAGTTCGATGGTTGTATGCAAGTTTGGGATATCGCAGAAATCTATGCAAAGGCATAAGGTGCCTTGGTTTTTTGTGACAGGAATAAAGTTGAATTCCTATGATGGGGAGGTTGTTGAAATCCTATTTTTGGCGTGTGATGACACAAGTCGTATATGATGAGTTGTGTCACTGGCATGCGGCGGGGGAAGGATCTCTATATTGGAGTCCTGAGTGAGCCGATAATTGGCCTTCCCTCTAGGATAGTTAATTCCTGGGAGATGGACATTGATTTTATCACAGATATTACTGAACGTTTGTAGCAATAGACATCCCTCTGGCGCGTGATTATGACTAGTGAAAATGGTGCAAGGTATCACAGCACTGACAGAGTAGATAGTGTGAGAATCTACACTACTCAATGTTCTAGATGTGGATGCTTGGAAAGGGTCTGTTGCGAACCAAGTCGTCTTTTGTTTCCATTTTTGCATCGTGGGCTGAAACTTTCCTCCCTTTTTGGTAGGTGGCTGACTTAATGCTGCTCGATCTGCTCTTAGCTTGGGGAGATGCATGCACTTAAATGTATGATGAAAGTGTGAGAAAATTTGGCAGAAAGTGCGTGTGATCTTCTCTTGATTGGAGAGAATATTTTGGGGGAGAGAAGAGATTATGTGGAGACTATTTGCAAGAGGTTCGAGTTCTCTGCATTGGTTGATTCAGTCATCGTTTAGATCGTATAGGCTGCATGTTATCCTAGGCTTGGCATAGGGTTTATGTGATTGGTGTGTGGTCTGATCTAGCTTGACACACCATTGCGGTGGTGGGATCGTTGGGTCGACAATGTATCTTTTATGCCAATCTTGGAGGTCGCTCATCCTGTTTTCTACGACATTAATCATGTCAATAGTGGGACGTAGCCATGAGACATAAGTACAATGTCGATCATAATGATCACCCTGACATATCAGGAAAAATATCCATGATATGGGTCTCCCATCGTGCGTGGTCTGAGGCCGAGCGGGGTACCATTGTTGGTATGCTGCTAAGTCAAGGCAGTGGACTACTATATGGTCCATCTGCTTGCATAATGTGCATGCGGGTGGTTTTCATGAAGTGCCTGTAGGGGTAACTATGGGTTGCCTGCTAGGAAATTCTTCGACTAACAAGAACATGATAGACCCACTCATATCCTCTGCTTGGGTCATGGATCTGTCAATGGATTCGCCATCCATATCGTCTTCTTGGGGGAGACGAACTATGGCTGAGCAGAGACTAGCAAGGGCTAGTCAGAAGCGAGGTATGTAGTGACAATCCTCCAACAAATGATTGTCCGCGCATAATGGGCATGTGAATTTTTCTGCCCGTAGTCCGACATAGTAGACCCTTTCGATTAGATACCATCTATGGATGAGTTCCAATGTGTCACACTCTTCAAGGTAGTGGCCATGTTCATCGCATAGCATGCAACGTATGATGGGCATTACTAGGGGGCACTCTACGTATCGGTGCTCTTCTTGTAAGTACAAGATGGTGCGTGACTCATTATTAATAGACTCGATGGAAGGATCCTCTTGATAGGATCGCTCAATCACGTGTAAGGCATCCCTATACCGTGGTATTTCTAGACAGTGGTGGGTATAATTCCCATAGGTGTAAGACAAGGCACATGCATGATTGGTACGTAGCGGTTTTCCTGT
Organism: Pinus albicaulis; assembly: GCA_034641835.2. Lineage (NCBI taxonomy): Eukaryota > Viridiplantae > Streptophyta > Pinopsida > Pinales > Pinaceae > Pinus > Pinus albicaulis. The sequence goes on along the minus strand of CM076584.1, from coordinate 982,367,994 downwards.
ACCTTTGGTGGCGAGCTCCTTTTTATGGGAATGTCATTTTGAGGTGCTTGCCTCACAGCCAAGGAGTGGTTTTAATTCATCCAACTCTAGGCATATGTGAGTAGGGTGTCTAGTGACATCACATATAGTGTATGTTGATGACTCCTACTGTATGGTGGGGGTCACCACTTTCTTTCCTTTCCTGGCAATTTTCTTTATCATGGTCACTGGTTTTGCAATGGGAATTTCCGTTGTGGGGGCAGTTTCAATTGCTACTTGGGTAGGTTGGGGCTCCTCGGGACCGAGGGGCTCTAACCCAAATGCAATAACGTTGGTAGCTGGCGTTCCTGGAGGGGGAATGAGGTACCACACTGGGAATTCCAATGATATGTTGGGTAGTACCAGTGTTGCCAAGACCTGCTGGGAGGTGAAGCCAGGAGGTGGGTATAGGAAAGGATTTTGGGAGGCGGCATAGACTAGGGAGGCTGCAGTAGCTGATGCCTCGGTGTCGTTATTGCTTGAGTCTGTGTCCTGACTAACCTTAGTGTTTAATGTGAACATGATGCACACCGGGGCTCCTGTGGCATCGGGTGATACCTCAGGGATAATAGGAGTATCTCCTAGGAATGATCCTAAGACAGACGATGGTTTGAATTGGCCAGGGCCATATTCTTGATACCGTACAAGTCCATCTGTGGCTGTATCTACATAGAGTAGAACCATATATGTGTTGGTAGAAGGATTATTTTCAGTGTGCATCAGCTGGTCTACTGTAATGATTCGATCCTTGTGGGGGAACATCATGATCCAGAAAACGGAGAAGGATATGGCAGACATGGCATACATGTAACTCCGCCAAAGGAGTATATTGTAATCCAAGTGAGCATCCAAGACTTCGATGTCTATGTGGACCATTTTACTAGCTAAGAAAACCAGTACATTTTGGAAGAGACCGACGGGGGTTGAGGGCCAACCGTTGTATGCTTTGAGTGTGATGATAGAAGGTTTGAGTTTTGGGGCTCCTAACTTATACCATAATTTTTTTGACATGATGCATGTGGATGCACCCTCGTTAATGACACATCGGTGAGTAGTGATATTCTGTACCAATACTGGTATCTGGAAGGCGACCATGGAGGGAAGCCTAGGGGTGGCTTTGTCTAAATCAAAAGCCATCATGCACGTGTCAGCAGGGTTGACGGCGCCTAAGGCGGAAAGTAGGGCTTTCCACTGCTTCGGGCATGACTGCAATACCTCTAAAGAAAACATAGCAGTAGGTGATTAGGCTAAATCGTCTATGATGCTATAATTCTGGGCTTCTTTAGAGTAGTTACCAGCTCACCTATTAGGCCATTTAACCATTTTTGGCAGTGGTTCCAAAGGAATATTTGGAATGGTCAAAGGTGCAGTTGGCACACTTGTAATATCCCCTAACGTGCCGGTGTCTGGTGGGGTGTCGTAGCTGCGATTCCAAGTTTGGAAAAACATTTCTTCCCCAGCCATGTAAATTTCATGGTTGTTTTTCTCGAAATTGGTGGGGTTTTGCTACTGAGTCCTAACCGTTCCTTGATGGGGAAAGGGTTCTTACATAACTGCAATTTTCTAGGAAGATCCTCCTTGTCCTCGGTTACTCTTAAGCTTTTTAAGCTCAAGTAGTTCGGGACAGTGGTGAGTATAGTGCCCGTACTCACCACATATTGAACAAGAATGGTTTGTTCGTAGAGGTGGCCGCTTGCCTTGATTTTTGGCATTGCTTGGCTCCTGGTTCTGGTTTCGGTTGGAGTTATCTCCAGCCTGGGATCATGGTGGGCGCTGATGGTTGCTTCCCCCCTGTCCATGGTTCCCTTTGGATTTATTTTTTACCTTTATTTTGATAATGTTAGGAGGGTAATTCTCGTGATCATACTAGTGTGGTTGATTTTGGGACGGCTACACAAAGTTCACCTGTGCATTGTTTTGCATTGGTGGGTTGTGTGTTTGGGACTAAGCATGTAGTTGTCCCATGTTTGCATCTGGTCATTGGGGGGAATTTCTTCCATCATTTTTTCTTCCTGCGCACTATGTCCCCCCGGCTGGAGGGTAAGGTTCTCTTTGGTGATATGCTAGCGCCCTATTAGTCAAATTTTGCTGTTGCATATGATGACTCTAAAATCCGGGTTCAGACATGTTCTGGGTAGACCCATGTGTGTAACCAGGATTCTAACTGTTGCTGCCTAGGTACCCTTGGGTCATTGACCCAATAATTCCATCTGTCGAGTTCGACGAGCCTAGAAATTCTTGGTAAGATTGCAGCCACGAGGCGTTAGGCAGGATATTGTATATGTATCCTGATTGCGTATAGATCAGTTCAAGATGTTGGGCTTTACTGATTGTGTCCTCTTCAGATGTGGGGTTACGTTGCACCACATCCTTTGAAATCTCAGCCATCAGAGTTTTCAAGAATAAATCTAAAAGGACTCAGTCGTCGAGTTGAGCTTTGCATACGCTATGACGTCATCTCCACTCGTGAAGATGTTCACAAATGTGGGTAGAGGGGGATTGTCTGAAATGAGTCAGTGACTCCATTCCCGAATCGTGGTGAATGGGTAACTGAAAGTATGTGATGAATGCAGTAGTGAGGGTGCTAAAGGTTCTATGTGAGGTAGGAGGTTGCTCGACGTACCATTTCATGGCCACTCCCGTGAGAGTGAGTTGAAACAGCCTCAATCAAATAGTATCATCAATTATGCTATTCGATGAGCACCACAGGTGAAAGGTCATTACATGATTCCCTGGGTCTTCCGCTTGCTTGCCCTCAAACTTTGGTATGCTGTAAGGGAGCTTCGTGGGCATGGGAGGCCAATTGGGGTAGTGTGCGATGGGGTCATCGGTGAGCTTGGTTAAATCCGATATATTTAACGCTGCTAAGAAGGGTGACTGAGAGTTTGATGCCATGGAAATGTGTGAAGACACGAAGTTATGGCTAGAACGAGGGTTAGTCTATGACGTACCTAGTTGTAAATTCAGTTGGCTTCCCATATGGGATGCATTCTTCTACCCCCTAGGGAACGAGGGGGGAGTGATGTGTGGTGTGGTGTTGGGATATTGGCTAGGGTTCCCAACTAAGGTTTCTCCAAGAAAGGAGGAACGAACTACTGTGGCGACGTTTCGCCTTTGATGCCTATACGACGAAAGACCTGGAACCCCTCCCGATAATGGGGGGAGGTCCAAAATATGCTTGGATTGATGAGGTTCCATTGGAACCATTTGAGGGTCATCCATGTTAGGTTTTGGAAAAAAAATTGAGGAGATTGAGTCTATGATCATGAAACATTTATGGCCACATACATAAAACAAAGCGAAAATGAAATGAATTTTCCTTTAACTTAATCTATGTGAGCAATCAAGAAAAAAAATGGTTTTGTTTGTTTGTGTGTGATACTCAAAAAACCATAGAAGACTTAATAACGTCCTCAGACACTCAAAAGTAACTGGGCCTTGAGAGGATTTCTTGTGAATGCTGGCACAACGTCCCGAAAGAACTGGTGATGCCCTAGTCAGCCGAAGAGAATCAACCAAGGTAAGGGTAGAGGGTCTGGAGCTTGCCTGCACTGTCACCTATACGGTAAAGGATGCACTAGTTTTGGCCACTAAGAACCACCGTCCCACATGAGCGTTCTAGTCTTGGGCTTCTTGGTAGTCAGCTAACAGTACCGAGTATCAGCCGGGTCAGGTAGCCCCAACTGTACCGCACGCACTACGCCTAAGCCTAACCCCCTCTGAATCGGGTCTCTGTTGCATTCGGGTTTTCTTTTCCATGGGCTGATAGGTGGATTTTAAATCTCCCTAAAAACACAACTTATATATTTCAAATGTGAAGCGTGATCAAGGCAGCTTATTGGATTCCTACCCCCTTGATCCTAACTTAAGCTATAATTTCTCTTGTGGTCCCTTTGGGGAGATTTTAGTGAGTTGGTTTAAGTTATTTTTAGGTGGCTTTATTTTCTTAGTGGGTGAATTTGTGTGAGCGTATGGTGAAAAATCTCATAATTTGAACATATGTATATTGGTGATCCTTTAAAAAATTCCCCTAGTTAAACTATGTGATGTTGTTCCTTGCTCAAATAAAAAGCATTTGCGGATAATGGGCCGCTTCCAAAACCTCCTAATTAGTCTATGTGAGTGACTAAAGGGAGATGGAAAATGACAAATGTAGAGTGTTCATATGCTTGTCTAGGGTCACCCAATGGCGCAAATACAACAGAGATTACTTGCTCTAACTTGCGATTCAATCCTAGTCCCGCAATTTCCTAAATGCAAAAATTGAAGTTTAAACTAAACAATTTCTACACTAGCTTACGCATGTGTGGTCATGAGCCACTTACTTGGACTAGTTAAACTAAGTGTTCATACCATAATTTTCAAAAAACATAAATTGTTTAGAAAGCAATGGTTAATTGGCCCCCTACTTAAACTATGTGAACACAAATTGCAAAAAACCAACTTAAATGAAAACTAACTAAATGCCTACAAAAAGCAGCAAAAATCAGTCTTCAGAAGCTGTGGGGTATCAACACAGGTGTTGGCAGAAACATTAGGGGCTGCCCAACACACTTACAAGCAGAAAAAATGTAGAAGATAGTGAGAAAAAATCTCTTTGCATATTGCGCGCAAAAACCTCTAACAGTTGCGCTTTCCTGCATGTAGGTCACTCCTGAACACGCGCACTGCGTGTCTGTGTGAAAAAACTACGCGCAAAATTCTTGCAAGTAAAAAATTTAGGAGCTTCCTTCTTTAGTTTATCACCTCAGTGAGTCTAGGGACTGTAAGATGGGTTAGAGGACTGTCATCTCCACTCCAGCATAGACTAAGGGTCTCCTGCAAAAGAAGGCACAACCACATAAACTTGAAACAAGTCAGTGGAGTCGCCAATCCTATTGTGGTGGATTCGACACACGAGTGTAAAAAATCACACGCATTTAGAGAATGTGGTATCCCCTCTAAACCATAGGTAACAGGAAATATCTGGAGGGAGCTCATAAGTATAAGACTTAAATGAAGTAATACACTAAAGTATGCTCTGTTAAAAAACTAAAACTAAAAACACAAAAATAAGCTATATAGAGAGTTCCAAACAGTAACAAGGTAAACAATGGCTCGATGGCCTCTTCTTATTGAATTCTTGGAATGAAAAAAAATCTTACCCACTTGCCAAAGGGCCTAGGTAGTGGCTCTAGGACCCAATGCAAGGATGTTTTTCCTTCAACTTCTGCCTTCTGACGCAGTCTAACTCTCTCTCTATTGTAATGGACTAGGATGTTGGGTGGCCAACCATCGAGTCCTCTTCTTTAGCTCCTTGGGTCACACAAGATGTTGGTGTTTCTTGGGAAACTTTGGCCAGCATAACTTTGTGATCACCCATTGTTCATCTCTTGGTGGGTTTATATAGGTGAGCTTTCAAACCTTCTTCCCTCCCTTGGTACATGATGGATGGTGACCGAAGGGAGGGCCATGATTCCATTGTGTGTTGAAATATGCTTTTGTGTGCTCACACAATGCCTAAGGGGGCGCTGGTGTTGTCCTTAGGCGGCTTTCACATAAGGAGAAATTGTCCTTTGCTTGCTTGTGGTCTCGGAAAGTGACTTTTTTCTACTTCCAGGAATGCACGCTTATTGGGCTCTAGTGCGCACAAAAGGTGCTCTTTTCGAAGGAAAAAGTGCGCATTTGAGCATTTATGGCTAGTTCAAATTTGATTTTCTAAAACCCTTAGATATTTTTTATTCCATAATGTATTCCTGTCCTGTAAATCCTTAGGCTCGACATTAATTGATGTCGTTTTCTACTGTATGATTTTATGGTGTTAACACCCCTCTTTTACTTCATGATCTTCATCGCCCCTCAAAATTAATTATGCTAACTCATCTGGGAAATCTTCATCCTCTTACCCATCCAAATTCCTTCTGGCCTTCCCCTAGTAGGCTTCCTTGATACATCATGACCTATGGAAGACAGACCACCCCTCACCGAGGAAGAAGCAGAGGTCACCCCTCTATAACCACTCCATGCAACCAACAATTTAGCTTCAACCTCTTAGTTGAGGCCCACATGAAAGCAAGAGATTCTTTTACTTTCCATGAACAAGTTATCCCTAAGCTATTATTTTACCCTAAAACTCTAAACCCTTAACCCCTAACCCCTTAAACCCTAACTCCTGACTCCTTACCCTTTTAACCTCGTAATCCCTAATCCCTTAACCACTAACTCATTATTCACCTAACACCTAACTGTGCTTAAATCCCCTAAACCCTAAGCCCACAATCCCTAATCCCTTAACCAATAACTCATTATTCGACCCCTAACCCCTAAATGTGTCTAAATCCCCTAACCCCTAACCACCCAATCCATAAACCCTTAACCACTAACTCATTATTCCCCTAACCCCAATCCCTAATCCCAGCTTAACCACTAACTCATTATTCCCCTAACCCCTAAATGTGCCTAAATCCCCTAACCCCTAAGCCCCCAATCCCTAACCCCCTAACCACTAACTCATTATTCTCCTAACCCCTGAACCCTAATTCTTTAAACCCTAATCCCCTATTCCCCTAACCCCTATGCCCCTAACATAAAAAAAATAATTAATTAATCAATTAACATTATAGTCTAATTAGTAATTTTTATTTAAATTTACTAATTCATAATTAATCAATTGACATTAATTATTTTAGTCTAATTAGCTAACTTGCCTAGATCAAAGCATGTTTCCATTTTATTAGCTTTAGTACCCTAATTCTTACTGCATTTTTTCCTTTTTTCCAACAATTCCCAATGAATGCAATTCTTACCACTAATTTTTTCTAGTAATGCCCGACGAATGCAATTCTTACTGCTTAATGCAGCTTCTGCTGGCCCTCTAATCATTTTTCAATTCCATATTATCTAGCAGTTGGAATGAAATCATATCCCGTGGAGGAAGTAGTGAAGGGAGCTGCATTTAGCCATTTTCACATACGTTGGTTCAGAGGGAAATTTTTCAACCCACAAAATGGTAATGACCTTTATTTGATTTTACACAGACTGGTTAGCAATAGGACTATGTTTAGACTTACAATACGACCTATTTCTTCTTTTGATCTAACTTTCAACATTCTATAGAAATGATTGTGTTTAAATTTAAGAATATGGATTATGCTTCCATATCATATTTAATTATTTATTCTTACTCAAAATCGAGCTCTGGCTTGATACCTCTATTAACAGATTCAGGGTGTTGATCCCTTCAATGATCAAGTACCAATGTATGTGCATTGTGACATGTAAATTCCAATTTATGGATTGCAGAGGTTTTTGCACCATTCCACTTCCCTATAAGAATCAATAAGATTCAAAATATGGGTATTTGATGTGGGTATTTTAATCTTATAAGAATCAATAAGATTCAAAATAATGAGTTGAACTCTTTTTCAAAGAACTTCTACCCAAATAATGAGTCCAATTTCTTTCTTTCCTTGAGAACAAAATGTAAAAGGTTTTGACAATTTAAGGAATGTAAATTATTGAACCTCTTAGTCCTTCATAGAACCACCACTACTGACCCACTAGATTCTACATTGGAACAACTCCTCTAAAATCAATACTTCCTCTCACTTTAATAATATGGAATACGCTTTCCTCTCATCCTTAATTGTTTATTCTTACTCAAAATCGAACTCTAGCTTGATACCTCCAGTGGCCTATTCTTCTCTATTGCCACTGTATACTCCATACATCTACATCCTCAAGGCACATTCTAATACTAATAACAAATTTACATACATGGATAGGGAACATGGACACATAAAATCATAACAAGTTCATTAATTAAACATGAAAGAATTATGTGAAGGGAACATCTCATGCTTGCTTCTGGAGCTCTTCTCTTTTTTTTCCAAACCCATGTGCAGAAACCATAGATATGTAATTCTAATAGATGAAAATATAACAGAACAAACTAACTAGAAATTTTTCCTACCTAAGCTAGAAAATTATCAAATTTTCAAAAATCAATCAAAATATCCTAACAACTAGCCAATCCAGATTCCTCCAGGAAATTTGGCCCTATTACAAATCCCTCTAACTAAAATGAGAAAATAAAACTTTATCTGCAATTTACATATCCCTATTGGGCCTTTAAAATAAATGGTACAGTTAGCACTGATGCCTCTGCATTAAAATCCCTCAATGGAAAATGTTGACCTCTTTTTAAATATGATCAATCCTCTAGGGTCCCCAAAAAAAATGTTGTTTATGTGCATATGCACAACTGTTGTTTCATTGAGAAACCAATTCCAGTCTCTTTCGAATAAATTTTCCTGGTCTTCATCTTCCACGAGGACAGTCTTTTCAGCCTTGATTGCTAACAAATATGTGTTTACATAAAACATGTCATTTTTAAACAGATGATTCCTTCCAGCATCTTCTGACGTCCTCTTCAATATTTCTTTTCTTTCCATCGGTGAATTTTATGAGACATATTTTCCTCTTCCTCCATTATGACAAATTCAAGTTCCCTTCTTCCTTCAATTCCTTGGGAAGATATCATGATAGCTATGTGTGGTTTTCGTCCCTCATCATTATTGAAACCTACATTCAGATTCAATTTGTATCCTTTTCATATTCACACTAATATATGGATCCACACTGATATATTCAGGGAATTTGTCTCCTTTTAATTATATGGCTTCTAATTTTCTAGTACATCCCCATAATAGTAAATAAAATGTAGAATCCCAAAATTCTAGTAACTTTCTATCAATGTTTAGTGCCCTGTATTCCTTAGTTGCAAATGAGAAAAAATTCTCTTGAGAAAAACAAGTCCCATTACCCCTCCCCTCTCCCTCATCTCTTGCAAGTATATTTGTATCCTTTTCAGAATCCCAACAGTCCACATATCATATATATTTTCCAAAAAATTCACAACAGTTGGGTACAATTGTGTGGTTGCTTTTTCCATGCAACTTTTGTGACTAAAAATTTGTATTCAAAAATATTTATACTTGGATTTACTTCCCCTATCAAAACAATGGTCACAATATCCTTCAACAAACTCAAGACTTGCTAGATGTCTATGTCATTGAAAAACCAATTCCAGTATCTTCCAAATAAATTTTTGTGCTCTTCATCTTCCATGAGGACAATCTTTTCAACCTTGAGTACTGACAAATCTGTGTTTACATAGCACATGTAATTTTTAAATAGATGAGCCCTTCCAGCATCTTCTTACGTCCTCTTCAATAGTTCTTTTCTTTCTAGTGGTGACTTTTATGAGACAGAGTCGCCTCTTCCTCCATTATGACAAATTCAAGTTCCCTTCTTCCTTCGAGTCCTTGGAAAGATATCATGACAACTATGTGTGGCTTTCATCCCTCATCATTATTGAACCTACATCCAGATGAAATTTGTTAGATTTAAAAATGTAAGGTTCTTTGTCATCATTTAAAATATTTGCACCCAAATTTCCATTTTTGTTTGAGTGTGTGCTCATGGTCTTCTCTTTGTTGTAGGGTTGCAAAAGCTTTATCCAATTCTTATTGTCCACATTTTTCAGCTTGATTTTCTTCCAACTTTAGCTTAGCATGACAGATGCATACCTTTAAATCAACTATCCTATCCTAAAATGAATTAAATTCCATACAATTAAAAAAACTCATTCGATTTTTTTTTATCTCATCCTTTTTCATCCATTCATTTCTTCCAGCAACTCAATTTCTATATCATGCTCCATGAGCTCTTCACTTAAATTTGTCCAGATGCCACTCTTAGAACTCTATTATTTTATGCGTCTCCTAAAGGAAACTCCATAACCCTTCCTTTATGAAAATTTGTAGTGATTGTTTCCCGTCATGATCTTCATGACCTGAACATGAAAAAACACATTAATATCACAATTTTGGAGATTTTGAGCCTTTTCAAATACTCCTAGTGTCATTTTTTGTTCTTGGAGATTCCCCATAGTCCATGAGACTTTTGATAAGTATATCCTCTTCACCCTAATCCTCACCTTCACTTGTTTTCATAATACCTTTTGATCAAGGTTTATCTTTTCCCTCAACATCATTGTTCCCATTTTCCATTATGACAGTCTCTCATAATAGTTTGTAGCACCCCTTCTCTTCCTACTCTCGGTTTTGAGATGCAGTCCTTACACACACTTATTTTTTTGGACATTTTGTTCTTGATTCTTCTTTTGATTTATATAAATATCACCCACTTTAAATATGAATGGCCATCTAGCCACCTCTAGTATTTTTTCTACCAGTTTCTCCTCAGTGACCTTAATCCAATATCTCACTAGCATCATCAATGAGGCCTTCTTCACACTCAGTGAGACATTTCACTAGTGTGTCATCAAGATCATTTATTGGCAGCCACCTCTGCTACTTTGGACTTTTATCATAGTCCACAACACTCTCAAATAATCTCTCATTACCTTCTTCTCTGAAGATGTCACCTCTCACTATTTCATAAGTGTTAAGTGTTTAGCTATAAATTAGTTTCACTCGGTTCTTCCTCTCTTATTGAAGCAATAAAAAAGTGCTTCAACTCTTTCCCTGGCCTCTTAAGGATATTATTCTTGAAACCCTTCTATTTAACAAGTAGCTTGAACCTTATTCTTAGTTCCAATCTCTATCTCTAGTGTTCTCATTCTAGCATCATATGACAGCTGTGTTTCTCGCTCTCCATATGCCCCATATGACATAGAATGACAGTGCTTTGTATGACTTATATCCCTGAAACCAAATTGTAAGGCATGAATCAATAGAGGACATATCCCATGATACACTCATGTTAAGGATATGGCCTACCCCTAACCATATCGCAGCTGCAAAGGGACACTTCAAGAATCATACATCATGGAGCCAAGGGGTGGCCATATTTGTTTCCCCTCCTTATAAATTTTCCTCTAACTTGTTGTGTTGTATGTTGATATGAAAACTTAGAGAAGACATTGTCTTAATATTTCTAATTTATTGTTTACTCTCTTTAAACTTGAAATTCATTTGATGGTAAAGTTGTACTCTTTAATGCACAAAGTTTATGTATTAGAAAGGTAAATTCAGAAATTATTTCAGTTTTCATTTTGTGTTTTCAAGTTAGATATTGTTTTCAAATTTTCACATTTCTAATTTTATTGCAATGTGGTAGACTGATCGTGGCAGTACAGGAACAACCCCATGATAGGTAAACAAATAAAAATTTCAGTTTCATATTAGTTTCTTTATCTTTAAAAAAAAAATTATACATTTCATGCTTCTTATTATTTTATAATGTGGCAGGCTAATCGTGGAAAAGGATCAGTCAAAGAACATGTAAAGTGCTAGCCTTGCTCTATCTTCAGGTATTTTAGCTCTTTATATAATTGAAATATGTTAATTTTTTTCAAATATGTAGATGCATGGCCATGGTGCGCGTGATTATTCCCTCAACGAAGAATAGTTGTCTTCATCCCCATGTCCATTTGTGTTGCTACGAAAAAAGGCGCTAAAAGCAACCAAGAACTTGAGCGTTTCATAGACATTGTGCCTCAAACACCTAAACTAGGAAAAAGGATAAGACAAGTTATGACCCAGCTAGAAACATATAAGGTAATAAAAAAAATAAAAAAATGATATTTTTATTGTTCTGCATGAGATCAATTGTGATAGGTTGATTTTTAATTTTTACATTAACTAAACTAACAAAAAAATTCTTTTGTATGTAGCATTTTCTAGGACCTGATGTCCCCGGTGTTGGTGGTGGTGGGACACAAAGGCAAGAGATTCCAAAGGAACCCTCTTGTACACCTTCTATGCCTTTAGGTAGAAGCCAAGAAATGCACCCCCAAGAAGACACATAGTCAACCATTGAACGTGTTGGTAGTGATGAGGCTAGTATGGCCAACTTTATTATTGAATTTCCTGGAGCTACACATTTCATCTTCACGGGGACCATTCCGGGCACGTTTTTGGTGAACAATGAATGTTTTCCTATAAAGAAATAAGAAATCCTAGGTAAGTTTTAATATTTTAACTGTTTCATGTACTCTATCTAAAACATATTTTATCATGATTATTATTTTTAAATTAATGATAATACTTTTTTTTTTGTGTAGGAAACAATGATTTCTACAGGGCATTGGACAACAAGGCGTTGGTAATTTTTTGCCCAACCATATGCACAAGTTGGAATTCCCATAATTCAAACCTGAGAAAATAACTTCTAGATTATTTATAAGGCCTTTTTGGGGTGCACACATTTGATAGAACAACGATCGCCCAGGAAGTTGGAAAATATCTGAAATATACCCGGGACACCTATAGGACACACCTACAAATTAACTCTAGATACGAGCATCCTCTCACAGTTCCAGAGAGGGAGTGGAGAGCACTCACCGATGACAGAAAAGAGAAAAAGGCCAATAAATAAGGAAAAATGCTAACTGGACCCGCAAGGTAAATTACAACTTTAATTCAATAGCTTTAATTCTCTATGTCTAAAATAAAAGTGTGCTACATAACTGACTTCAAGCTTTTGATGATAGGTTTCCTAACACCTCGAAGGCAACCTAAGCTAGGATTGAAAAAAAAGGCCATCACAAGCTAAGGCAGGGTGGCTACTTGAAATTATCGGCAAGAATTGTAAATAGCTAAACATCTTATAATTAATTGTATCGCCTTCCAACATTTTTGAAATCCCATCAAATAACATTAAAAATACACAATCATATGCAATGTAGGGTGACGACTTTGGAACAAAAACCACAAAGGAAGACAGATATATTGCTTTTTGTTTCGGCTATCAAGCCATAGTTGAACACCGTAGAAGCTTGGGACAGGTCCCAAGATCCAGAATGCCTGATAAGGTAAAACGTTAACATTTCAATATGTTTTTTTTCATCCATAAATTTAATGTCTAACAATTTTTTTTAAATCAGGGGATCAACACTTTCAACGAGCCAAATAACCCATTTGTAGAGCAGTGCATTGAAAGTGAAATATTTCCAGAATTACATGGTCCTTACGTGCAACCTGATCATTCTAGTGGGGACTAGGCCAACAATGCTACTATCAGTGAGGGCCATGATGGTAATTAATTTCTACTTATAATTTTTTGTAATTATACCTTGAGGGTTGTGTCCTTATAACATTTTTTGTTTAAATGACAAAGAATGTTGTACTTGAGCATCCTACCACTAGAGAGGAACACAGGGAAATGGTTCCAACGGTGATAATAGGTACACTAGGTAAATAATATCATTGAAATTTTTTTTATTAATATTACCAAACTACTTCAATGATATTTAAAAACTAACAATTAAAATTTAATATTTTTGTTTTTGTAGGTGATGCCCCATCACTGCATGAGACCAGACATCGTGAGTATGCAACTAGTTCATCTATGTGGGAAAGGCATGAAACAGAAGTAGAGAACAATGATGTTGATGATGTAGTTAGGAGCTTTAGAAGTAGGAATAAGAAAAATAAAATTTGATAATGTAAAATATTGTATTATTATAAGACAAATTTTACCATACTTGGAACTTTTTTTGCGTTAAATAAAAACTCATTTATCATACTATTTTTATGCCAAGAACTTTCAATGTTTTCTTGCATACTTTTTGTTGCATTTATTTTTAATTAGTTATTGATTTTTTATTATTTTTTTCTTTTTTTTTTCTTAGTAAAACTAATTCTATTTATGAAACATAATGGTACAAAACTCCACCAGTTTCAGCTGTGTGAGCCTGAGAACTGGGCTTGATGTCCATGCTTTGACAAAACAACTGAACTGCCCTGAGTGGGTAACCAGTTCTTGTGAGAGAAATTTCACTTCCCTTAAAAGGTAAACTGGTATATAGTGCATGCATTTTAATTTAACAAGAAACAGAAAACTAGTAAAGCATAAAGCTTGTACAGCTGATGAGAGCAGCAAAAACCAAAATTTTCCATTAAAGATGGAAATATGTACCATAGTAGGCTGGATGAGGTCGAATTCATTGTTCAAGAATCGGGGAGGCCGGTTCTTCCATGATTCTACACCCATAATCATCTTCTTCATCTTCATTGTCCTTCTTTGGCGCGCTGTCTTTACTGAAGAAGTCCACCTGCACGTTGTCTTTTCCAAAGTTGGATTGCCCAATGCCAATGGGCGCTACAGGACCTGAAACATCATTTTTTGCCAAAGAGGGTTGAGGGCCAGGCAGGGTGGTGGCGGAGCAGGGAATAGAAGCAGGGGCAGAGCTAGCATATTCTTCACTAACAGTAATAGTAACAAACGTAGTGAGGACGGGCTTGTATAGGGAGTAGTTGAAGCAGAATTCCGCTCTCTGAGAGGTCTGGCGGAGGGTTGGGCTAGAAGGAGCATGAAAAATAGGGGAGGAAGAGAAGGGAGGGACGGGAGGAGGATGCCACCCAGGCTTAGCAGAGTGGGAGCCCCCAGGATGGAAGGTGTGGCCCCTCTGACGTCGAGAATCCGAGTAAAGGCCCCAATTGACTTCCTCCACAGAAGAGTCAGAGGTCGAACTGGTGGATGAGCGAGGGCAGGAAGAGCAACCTCTGCTTTTCCCTCGACGAAATCTCATTTGATTCTGAAGCTGAGGCATCGCCACAGTGCTTTGCAAGGTATGCTTGGGGCAGAAGGAGCAGACAATATTCGAGGGGGACCACTGAAACTAGATAGACTAGGAATGCAAACACAAATTTAAATGAAAAAAATAGCTCTGAGTGAAATGATAACCTGGAAGAGTTTATAGACAGCCGAGGATGGTGCAGTGACACCCATTCTGAGTGCGAGCACTCGGCTCCACACAGGAAGTTGGGCATGCTCCACACACAGGAAATGGAGGGCTGCAGAAAACGCAAGAACCAGTCAAATTCTCCAGAACGAAATCCATGTCAATTTGAATCGACGAAGCGAGGTGGTAAACCAGCAAGGCGAGAGGAATGAATGTTGTGCGGACTGGCATAGTAATTGCAAGAGTAATGAAATTGCAGGGGGCCATATGGCCATTATGTGCGAACGCCCTCAGGACTTGCCAGGGGACTAATGTCCCATCATGCCGAACGAACATCTGCATCCGGATTTATTTTTATTTTTCTTCTCATGAAAGTAAAAAATGAAATATAGATTGGGTATTGGGGAATTGAGAGTGATGTGAGGGGGGGGGAGGGGCTAGGTTGACCCTGTTTAGTAGAGAATAATTTATTAGAGTGATTTAATCTTGGAGAAAACCTCCCTCGATCCAACGTAGCAGCAAAAAAGTCACTGTTGACTTAGTTTCTACTCTTTCAGATCGTGGGAGGCTTATTCCAAGTTCAGGCGACTCCAATAAATTTTTCTTGAAACGAAGAGGAGCTTATTCAGGTATTTTTGAAATTGTCAACATATGTTCTAACATTATCATAAGAATGCATCTTAGAGTAAAAAATACTACAAATATTACTTGTATTTATTGTATAGATAATTATTTATTTTGAATGACTTGGCAGCGCAGGTACAAATCCTCTTGCATCATGAGCAATACAACTTGTCAACCAAGGTCATGTCTAGGATATTTTTTCTTCTGTGCCTAACTAGCTTCATAGTGTCACATTTTGTAAGTTCCTTTACAGTTCATAATTCAAGATGAATCTTGTTCATGATTATTATCTGGTTTTATGTATGTGTTTTTTCCTCTATTTGATTGTAAGTTTGAACATGCTTTTAAACATTGAAACATTTTTTGTTTTTATACTACTTTTATACTTACTTGATCTAGTTATGGTGATATAACTACCATTGTATCGTATCCATCTTATAGCATTCCCATGGGTTGTAGTTAGGTACAAATGAACTCCAACCAATTCCAATTCCCTCACATTCCAGTTACAAGGACCATTGGAATAATTGGCACATACCACATTGGCTCAATTTTTTGGCCATATTCATTCAAGTAGTTCAAGAGTACATCATCATATTTTGGGAACAAGAAGTGTGTTATTGGTGACATGCATGTGAAAACATATCGAGCACTTGCATGATCTTTTACACCCTGGGCTCTGGTACCAAATTTCCCAATTAGAGCAAGGAGGTTAATGTTGTTACTTCCAACAAAATCTTGTGCCATTCCAATAATTGTGCTAGCAAGACTCTTCTCACCGTGATGGTAAGCAGAATTATCTTAGACATAACTCAAGAATTGAGCAACCTTTGCTTGCGTAACAAAATTTATCTTGAAAGAGTAAAACAATATTTTCCTTTGCCCTAGTTACAAACCATAAACCATGGATGGGATGGATCTTTGCAAAACAACCATGGAAAATAGGATCAGTTCCTTGTTTACAAATTCGATGTACTTGATAAGTGTGTCAGTCTAGTCCAAATATGTTCCCGACTCAAAATGTCTTAGCCAGTTCTTTCCGACCTCTATTTTCTTCTTATTGAAGGCCAATTCAATTGCATCTCCATATTCCTTATTTATCCACACGAAGTCTTTTTTATTTTGTCCAATTTTTTAAAATATTCTTTCCCCTCTTAGAAGTACTTATATCGAGACATTTATAGTAATTTATGGTCCATCCTAATGCTGATCCACCCAAATATTCTCTCCATGATTTGTACTCATGCATGGTATAGAAATACAATACCCACCCATTTTTATGGGTTGCCTTGAAAATAGGAGTAATGAATTCAACAAGAAATGAAGGAATATTGAGTAGATATGTCCAGAAAGAGTGTATGAAGTTGAAGTCTGCCCATGATAATATGTTTTCAACAACTCCACATTTATCAAATTTCTTCAACAACGCTTGAGAGAGTTCACACTTTGAACCAAAGTTGTTTTGACGAGTTGTCAGTGTCTCCTTGGTTTGGGATTCAAATGTAGGATTTTCAATCAAAGAATTGACAAAGATCCATAAATTATTCTTTATCGTGTGTGCTTTCACCACAATTGTCTTGTTCTTCTTATTTACAATGTTCATCACATGGGTTGTTTTCTGGTTTACTACTAAATCAACGTGGGAACCACCTTTAATGGTAGCTATTCCATTAACAAAGCTGAGGTATTGATGTTTTTACGTCATGTATTTTATATGTGGATAGTTAGTTGATTACTTCTGCAAGCAGTAGTGAACTTAGAAAACCAAGCGAATCTTCGAGAGGTACCCTATCACTGCCTGGAGTTAGAATGTTGTGGTGCTCTTGAGGATTTATTTGAAATTTGTACCATTGATATTTTTTTACCATTTTTTGCACATGGTCACGATTTGGATCAAAACCTGATCCTTTTCTCTATGTTTATCTTGCAGATGAAAGGTTTGATGGATATTAATAGATCAAATAAGCTTTTAAGAACTACTTAGGGTTTGAGATGTGATCAGTTGAAAATGTTGGTGAAATTTACATGAGATATAATCAGCAAAGGGTGATAAATTTCTATGTTAATTTAAGGATTAAGCTCAAAATTAAGCTATGATGGCTGAATAGTTGAATCTGTAATGTCTTGACTTTCCAAAGATAACGTCATGCAGTTGATGAATTTCAAATCAAGTGTGGAATGACACTCCCAATAATGGATGCATTTGGAGGTCACCAACTCAACTGACAATGCCAGCCCAGGTCTTGCACTCTACCAATAGTTTCAATATAAGAAGGTTCAGTTAATATTCATTATCCTAGGTCTTGCAATCCTTTTTCATACCTTCCACTACTCAAGATAGAAGGTTCATTCCTTGGGCACTGGGAATTTGATAATTTTTCAAATATGGCATCAATATTGAGGAGTTGATACCAATTTATTATGGACCAAAGGTAGAGCAAGATGAGAAAAGCTGAATAAATTTTCTAGTTGAGCTAAAGAACCCAAAAATTTATCTTGAAACATGATGTGCTCAACACTTTGTTACATTTTTACAATCCAAGCTTATGTATTTCCTCTACTTCTTCTCCAGAAGGCCTATTGTTCAAGGCACTGTCATTACCCTATTGTAGCTTCATTCTAATCTGTTCATGAGTTTCCTTTAGGCTTTTTGTAAAACTGTGAGCATCACACTCTTTTTATTCTTTGTTTCTGACAACTTGAGCAAATCAACACCTTTTGGAGCCCCACCATAAAGTTACTCCCTAAAATGAACTTTAGTTGATGTATCTGTTCATTAAATTAATATAAACGAATTCAATTTGAGATAAAGTCAAATCCCATTGACCAATCATGTTGTCCAGTAGTGGATATGGTTAAAATGGCACATGGTTCAGTAGCACATATGTTAGACTGTATCCACTACTTCAGTCCATATCATCTATGTTTTTTTCATTGAATAAAAGTAACGAAATCTTGTAATAAATTATTGGAAAATGATTTTTATATATTGTTGCAGGTCTATGAAACACATGCTCGATTAGCTCTGGAGGCTGGAGACATGCCTAAGTACAACCAGGTATGAATTATTGTGTCATATAATTTTTATTTGCTGCTTTTGTATCTTGTCTTTATTTGTAGTTGATGGACATATTTTTACTTTTTAAATTTTTGTGAGGAAATCAGTGTCTTGTTTCAAACAATTTCCACATTTTGGTAACCATGTTCAAACATCATTAGTGTGTCTAGACTCTATATCATATCCTTTTTTATTCCATCTACTATTTTCAAAGCCATCTAAAAAATGTTTTATCTTCTTTAATTTTCTATCTTAATGCCTCTAGGATTATCCATAAGATTATTTTTTAGATTTATGCCTTCTCTTATTATAGTTATCTTGTGCCTCTACTTATGAATGTCACCAGCATTCTCTGACTATTGTAAGGTAATTTGCATTGTCTTTGCTCATAGTGGCTAAGACGAGTCTCAATTTTTTAGTTAAGACAACTGAGTCAGTGTAGTGATATAATTTGAACACAAGGGAACTTCTTAGCTCAGCAGAAGTCCTGTTCTTGGCACATTTCATATCCTTATATATGAAAATATCCCACGTGAAAGATGGAAAAAATGACTAAAATCTGCATTATGAAGCCTAATAGTTAAAACTTATATTAGATCTATGATGTGTTACTTTCCCTTTTTAATTAACTATCTACATTGTTATGGTACAGTGTCTGTCACAGCTTCAAGGGCTATACACTGAAGGCATTGAGGGTGTTCATCGTGAATTTTTAGCTTACAAGTTATTATATAGTTGTCTGAATCCAGGAAACACTAGTCATCTTTTGTCTTCAATGGAAAGGTATGTCCGATACGATTGGCATAAAGTAGTTCAAAGATGGCTTCTTTATTAAATACAATTTTAAATTAAGCTTATTTTCCTAAACTAGAATTGCTTGGTTTTTTATATCACAAAACTCTAATATGCTTGCCATTTATTCACTATTTTTGGTAGCTTGGTTTAACTTTAACCACTCATGTCTGCATTGGTCTAAATGGATCACTATTCTGTGAGCCTTTTTGTTTTACTTGTATTTTGTTAATTTTTTTTCTCCACTTAAGTAATCATGTTTATCCTTGGTTCTAATGCATACATTGTGTTCTGGAAAGACAATCATCTTTTAGATTGAATAATTCTTTAGGTTTACAAAAAAAATGGATGTGAGGCAGAATTGCTAGTAGTACAATATATTGATGTTTAATGGTTGCTATATTAATGGGAGCCTTCTCTGGCATAGATATGAGACATTTCATCTCTAGAACACATGTAATCATCAGTTTAATTTCAAATAAATCACTATCATTTACCATGAATGATTTTAGTACTCCACCTTATAAAGGAAATTTCTATAGAATGATACAATATTGCAATATTTATCGTGAATTCATAGAAGTGAAGTAGAAGTGAATTTGATAGGATGCCCTATGTTGGGGCAAGATCTCCTACCAACCTCCTCTTCATTCTTCTCCTTGTCATTAGTGTTTATCATGAATTAATTATCCATGGTTACATGAAAACATGTTGGAACAAACACTTTGTATCCTCATAAAGCTCAATGTTGGTACTTTTACAGTACTGTAGTCTTCTCTGATTCTTATGCAATTTAGGATTTAATTTTTCTCTCTGTTTGTGATATGGTCAACTTTTTGTCACAAGATTTCTTGTTCTTCATTTCCTTTGACACAAGATTGTCCTCTAGTTCAATGTCTAGGGTTTATCTGCTTGAGAGACCACTCTGTTTTTTTATTTTGTTATTTTTTCTTTTGCTAGTTTAGCTTCTTTCTTTTCATCTCTCATTTTCAAGAGATGCCTTGGGTACCCCAACATTGCTATCTTTTATTGATGTATTTTAAGTAGTTAACTATGCAGTGTGTACATATGATTTCTTTCTTTCTTCTTCCATTTAATGCAAACACTAGATTTTGATACTTTCATCAAGTATACCTCGAATATAATCCTGTTACCCTAGGTAGTCTACCAAGCAGGTACCGAGTATTTTTCACAAGTGTGTTTTTCAAATAGTTTGAGTGAGAAGATTTGATGAGTTGTATGGCCTTCTGTCTCAAGGAAAATGTAAATTTATAGTGCTAAAAGCATTGAACATGCCCTTGCAAAAAAGGAAAAAACTAAGGGAAGGAGTACTTATGACTAGCCAAAACTAGATCCATGGAACATATAGTCAATCAACGTATAGATGCAAAGATGATGGGAGTTTAGTCATAAACCAAGACAAGGGTGGTGGAGGAAAGGATACAAAAGTTTTCAAGAATTAAGATGCAAGAGGGAGCACTTCAAATTATGTTAAGGGATGTTTTAATTGTTAAAAATTAGGGCATTTTGAAAAGGATTGTAATAAAAAAAAATGTTTTAAATCATAAAGTAATATGTGCTACCGAACCATGTTCTACAAAGATTTTACTTTAGAATTTGTTAGACAGTATCCACTACCTTAAAATCGAATATGTTAGAAAAAAAATTTCCAGTAATGGATATGTTAGACTATGTGCTTGATAGCTTTGAGGTTAAAATGGATTTTTTTAGTTTAAATTACAGGCCTTTTTCTTTTTCTTGAACCTGTTCTTTCATTTGTCAGTGAAATGAGAGATGGTCCCTAATTTGAGTTGGTTCCCATGAGAAAAAGAGTTCAGTGTGATGTAAAATAGTATAGGATATTTTCCATCCTCTTGTATTGTCTGGGTTGTTGTAAGGGCTTTGACACATGGCTAGATTAAGACAAAGTCACGATTATATGAGGGTAGTTAGTTGGGATTGGTCCAAAATGACCATATTATGACTCCTTCTAGAAATATATTGACTATGTTCGATAAAATATTTAGTGAGCCATAGTTAGACACCTTTACGCATTCTATTGAATAGAAAAAACTAATAGGGTGACGTACATTGACACATGTCATGTACAAATTTAGTCGGTGGATTTTCAGTCAATAAGTGATATGAGCAGAGATTGAGCAAGATAAGAACTGAAAATAACTCACATAGCTCCTTCAGTGATGGATGTGATATTCTAAACTTTTAATGAATGTGCATGGATGATGAGGTTCCTAAAATACAAAGAAGACATATCCTCATTAGTTCCATGTTACCTCTTACTAATGCCATATGCAGTGTTACACTTAGGATGTGTGATGTGGACATTTTAATTGTAATGTTACATGCACAGTTTTACGATTAAAATCTGTCAAATAACTATATAGATTCCCTTTATTATAGGGATGAGGTAGCATTATTCAAGTGCTCTCTAATCTGAACTGAAATTATGATTTTATTTGAGCATGATATTATCAATTCTTTATGTATCATATGTACATTGCATTGTAAATTCTGGGATCTTGAGGTTGTTATTGGCAGCTTTATATTTTTAGCTTCAACCAGACATACAATCCGTTACATTTAATTTTATTTTTTGTTTGCCTGCAACGATGGTAGTTACATCTATGGCTCATTCATGTTGTATTTCTATGAAATTGATTGTTCTAGGTAATGTTTCATGGGTGTATGATGTAACCAAATTTTTGGAGGATCATCCTGGTGGAGGTGAAGTGTTGATCTCAACAACTGGTATTGTATCCTTTCTAAACCATTGTTCTTAAATGTTATTTCCTATTAAAATAATAAGCATATTTACAAGACAAAAATTTTCTCTAAGTGATAGATCTGCATGCCATAGTAGTTTTACTGAGCATAAGATTTATTTTTATCAAGTTGTTGTTGAATGCAATCCAAAAGGTATGGTTATGAAGTAGATCACCCTGTCGCAACAGCTTAGATAAAGGATTACTTTCACAAGCCCACTTGCTCTTGTTAATAGGAAACATCTATCAAAAAATTCTATTTAGTGTATTCAAAAGGAACTGAACTTAGCATACCCATTGCACGCATGCAAGCAAGCTCTATATTCTGTTATCTATACTCTACTTATTATATGAAAAAATGACACCTTTATTGCATGATTTCTTTTCTAGTGCATGCATGCATCTTTTCTTTATAACCGATAGGTTGTTACCTTTTAAATCTCTCTATAAGGATCACCAATAGATCATCTATCTACTTGACCCCTTAGTTGTTTGTGTGGTGTGCAATCTATAACATATATGCACGTAGCACCCAAGTTTTTATCACATATCATTTTTGACATCCATCTAACCTTACGGCTTCCAGTTTGAAACTTTGAATCATATTTCAATTTCCCACAGAGAGAGTGGGGCACTGAACAACCTGGGGTGTGGGAGATATCCTATACTTTGAAGTTTGTATGTATAAAGAGTTACAATAATGTAAGACATCAAAAGATCCAACGTGTTGGAGAAGCTACCTATTGGAGAAGCTCAAACTCGGATATGTGGTAGCCAATGTGTGAATAGTCTTGTAGCTTACCTTTGTTGTGGATTGTCACCTCCAGAAGCTCGGACAAAAAATAATTAATAGGAAGGTTTGGATTGGCAGTGACCTAACTCAAGGTTCATTGGAGGGGGCTCGCTGCAGTGATAAACTTTAAGAACATAGTACTGTGAAGCTTGAATATTCAATTTAAGGCTTGAATCCCTATCTTATAAACTCATGAAGGCTCAGAAGCTCAGGCTATTAGCAAGTGAATAATTATTTGTGGTAGCTTCGATTAGTAGCAAAACTACCTATGGAGAAGACCACGGACCAGTGAAAAAAAATTATTGGAGGGTTGGATTAGTAACTTACCTATGGACTTGACCTTCCTTCAGAACCCAAAAGAGCTCAAACATTGAGAACTGTTGCCTTAGCCCAGGTTTGAGAAAATTTTCCTTAGCCCAGAGTTGTAGTTTGCAGTGAAGAACAATAGTATATTCATTGGTATGTGGAACACACACATGTAATATAACATGTCATTGTTATTTGGTTCATGATGTTGTGGCACTGAAGTAGAATGATGTGGCGCACCTATGTGGTAGATGGTGTATCATCATGACATGGCTCATTGGTGATGTGGTGATGACATGGTGAAAACATTTCACTAACGTGGCACTGACATGGAGAGGAAGTGGAAGGTGATTTGGAGTTGGGTATTAATCTATTGTTATACTAGGATGTCGAGGAATTGATTCTGAGAGATTTGGAATCTAGTATTTGGTTATCTCCCAATACTAATAGAACCTAAACTTTTTCAGTTGAAAAAATCATTGGACTTAATCAACTTTATCTCAGTATCATAGACTCGAGACTTATTATTGGATGAGATAGTCATATATGTACTCAAAACTAATACATTAAAATCTTCAGAATCGGCTGTAGATCCAGTTTTCTAGCCTTTTCAAAGACCCTTGGAAGATGAAGATATAGAGGTCACAAAAATTGAGTTTCTAGTTAGGTTAGCGTCAATTCTATTTGAAGAGATGGTCTGTATCCCAAGTGCTTATGCAAACAGCCTCTGGGTAGCTCTTCCAGTAATATGTGCATGTAACATCTATCATAAATCCACATAATAAAAAATTAATTAATTCTTACCTCGTTTAATGAGATGCACATCATATAAGGTAAATACTATTGTTTAACTTCACGTAACTTGAATTCACACTACAGTTATCAGTCTTTATTGATATAGTATGTAAACTACACCAATGTTGACTACCTTTACGTTATCGCAAATATATTGTTACATGATAGTTGTTCCAAGCTTGGAAAAGTTTTACCTTATTATTGGGCATGGTACCGTCTACTATTAAACTTCCGAGGTAATTAAATGATTTAACACAAATATTGGTTTTGATATTTTTCACAGAAATTGATTTGCAATTTGGTTTATAATAATGAACATCGTGTGGATTAGCTATACCATTGAATTGAGTTTGATTTTATGGGATCAACACTTGTCTATTTGGTTACTGTCAGATCTATAGGATGAGATCTATGACTGGCAATTTGGCTGGGTGGCTTAGGGTAATCAACCCCATCAAACCCTAACCGTTTGGTTCATTCGAACGGAGCTCTATTGCGGAGTTACTACTCTACAACCCAGTCGCAGCTCTAGGTCTCTAGTCTCATGTCCATCTCTCCATGGCATTTACAAGGGTAATTTGTAGTCCTCACTATTGAGACTTTCATTATTGAGCCCGTGTTTTTGTTTGCTCTCTACCATGCCGCGGTTTACTTTGGTTTTGGGTTACCATGTATTTTCTCGTTCAATGCAACAGGGTTTTCCTTCAGGTGGTTGCTTTATCTTGTTTTATGGCTCCCTAGATGAGATTTTTCTCATTTTTTTATGCAACATTTGGCTGGGTTATCTTGGAGTTGTCCGAAGTGCTATGCCTCTTACGACGGCATACCGATTGGTGTTTCTTGTTGCAGTTAAGTTATCATAGCAGAACCTTCTACTCATGAATTCAGTTTCTCTTTTCTCCTAATCTCGGGGTATAATTACTAATCTTTCCTCTTGTCTTTTCCGTAGAGAGCCCTCATTCCACTCGGGGTTTGCTTAACGCAGGTATGTTAAGGCTCTTTATTTCCTGCCCCCAGTTACTCATTTCTTTTTGTTTCTTTTGCAACCCTTCATCTATGTAATTAAAATTCTTGTGGGTTTGTGCCTATGTAGGTACAATGATTCAGAGTTTTAGGTGTTTGGTTCGATATTCTGTCTCTATCCCTTATCAAAGATAAGGGTCTCACTCCACATTCGTGCCTCATTCTACAAGTACCAAGTTTCCCACAAAATCTCTTCTAAGGCTAGGGCGGTGATGTTTGTTTTTGATAGCCTTTATACTTCTTAATGATGAAATGTTAAACCTTACTATTGTTTAAGAATCTATACTTGGAATGTTGGAGGAATGGTTATTTATACATAACCGAGAATGCCTCTCTTACGGTAATAACTCTATTAAGTTTATGGATTATTTAAATCTTTCATTTTGATGGAGAATTCCAGGTGATTGTGATCTAGACACTCCAGCTATTCTATTAAGTTTACATTGTGGTTTAAGATAATAGATGAATTTTGACACTGTTCATTTGCGCCTCTACTTCTTGTTTATTATCTGGGTAATGTTGTAATCTTTTGCTTCTTCAATGGCACGTTATGAAAGATTCCTACCAATTTTTATATTTATAGTATATAAAATAATTTGATTCTTGGCTTTCTACTGCAACTCTTGTCTCCTTATTATGAATAACGAATTCTACTTAATTTTTTTTCCTTGTACGTTTGTTAAGTTAAGGGTTGACTAGAAAAAACCCAAATATTGTCCATGTATAGTATAAAATGATAGGTACAACCAACCCGAAATTCAGACCTTTTAACTCTGGGACCTAGGTTAAGGATTTCCTACTCTACTACATACAGGTTCTTGATTTATTCTTAATTATGTGTTAATATGTGGGTTTCCCATCTCTCCAGAAATTGGTTGTCATTTTACTTTCCTTATGATTTCTTTATCAGTACAGTTTTAGCTATTTATTTTCTATTGTATAAAGAAAAACAAAGTTAATTTGTTATTCACAATCGTCATTGTAACAATAATTGAGTTAAGAAAACTTAACTAAACAATATGCATTTTTTTTCAAGAAAAACAGGTATATGAAGGTTACCTTGTAGCTCTTATAGTAATGTACTATAATTGAAATTTATTCATCATAATATAAATTTAACAGTAAACAAGTACTATCAGAAATACTAATCACAACAAACATATTTAACCAATGAGTGCCTTAAAATACCTTAGGAACTGTATCAAAATACACCTTTGTCTAGTTAACAAAACTTAGAAATTTACTTATTTGAAATTGGTTTATGTTGTCCTCCCTCCCATGGATGAGGAAATTACGTCCTCACACCACCCCCACCCGCCCATGCTCCACACTTGAGTCAAGTAGCTTGACACAGAACTCTGAAGAGATCTCGGGACCCCAAGTCCAATATTCTTTCCAGGAAATTCAAGATTGTTGAGAGTATTTCCACTGATCACCACCAGCTTGGAAAATTCACACTCTCTCCTCTCTTCCTTCTCTTAGTCACTAGTAGATAAGAACCCCTCTCCCTCACTGGGATGTTGCTTTATCCATAGACGAAGGGGTAACTAACTAAAATCTTTATGTTCAAACACTTCTCATTTGGAATACTTTTTACCATCAGTATTTTTTTCACTTTTTCTCTTTTATGGAACGACTTCCATAACTAAATTTTTATTTACCTTTAATCCAAAAACACAATTAATTTATATTGTTAAGTAATTTCTAATGAAGAAATAAATTTATTAGTTTATTTTAAAAAAATAACATAGAAAATAATTTGGTATTTAAACCAATTGTCACAACTCCCCCCTGGAAGTAAACACAATCCTCGGTGTTTTGCTCCAGCTCAGAAAAAATTTCTGGATATGCCTCCAAAACAAACTCTTCATCTTCCTAGGTAACCTCATCCAAGTTGAAGTGCTTCCACTGCACTTTAACCTGGGTGATGGATCGCCTTTGGATCATGATTTCTCTCCGATCGAGTATACGATGAGGTTCGACCAGAAACTCTTCGCCTGGCTTGACTTGCAGCCAGCAAAAAAAATCTGAGTTAATCTCTCACAAATTTTGGTAATTCTAGTTAGGATTTTAATATTAACCTACATGAATAATTTTCCAATGGATTACATTCTTTGAGTCATGTACATATCACTTTAGTATAGATACATGGAACACATTGTGCACCCGAATATGGCTGGGTAAGGCCAATCAGTATGCCACCGATCCCACCCTTTCCAATATCTGGAAGGGTCCACAGAACCGAGGGGCTAGCTTATGACAAGAGGTCCATCTTAGTTTTATATTCTTTGATTTTATTCTTACATACACATGATCGCCTACTCCAAATTCACGATAAGTCATTTTCTTATCTGCATATATTTTCTGTCGATCTTGAGCTACCTTCAAATTCTGCCTGATCTTTCTTACTTCCAATTCCATCTCAGCTAACATTTCCAGTCCAAGGATCAACTTGGTTTCGGGGCTACTCCAATTGATAGGTGTATGACATTTTCGTCCATACAAGGCTTCAAGGGACTCATATTCAGAGATTCTTGATAACCATTTTTGTAAGCAAACTCCACCAAATTTAGATATTCTTCCCATATTTTTGGTTGTTGCATCACATACATGCGTAGCATATCTTCTAAGATTTGATTAACCCGCTCAGTTTTTCCATCTCTTTGGGGATGATAGGCAGTGCTGGAATTAATTTGAGTTCTCGGACCTCTAAAAATTTTTTTCCAAAATTTTGAAGTAAACTTCACATCTCTATCTGATATGACAGTATTTGGAATGCCATGGAGTCAAAATATTTCTCTCATAAAGATGTTTGTGATCTGCACTGTTTTGTAGGTGGATTGTACCAGTATAAAATGTGTTGCCTTGCTCAATAGAGCGACCACCACCATAATGGAGTCATTGTGCTTCTTTGATTTTGGTAAACCTGTGATGAAGTCTAGAGATATAACTTCCCACTTCCACTTTGGTACTAGTATGGGCTGCAACAGTCCCACTAGATGTTGATCTTCCACCTTAACCTACTGACACTCCAGACACTTGTTTAAATATTCTACAGTGTCCTTTCACATACCAGGCTAGAAATAATTATTTCTTATCGTTGTTAGAATCTTCTGATACACTGGGTGTCCAGAATAATTACTTCAGTGGTATTCGTTTAAAATTAGCTCCTTCAAATCCATTTGATTTGGAATATATATCTTTTCCTTAAAGGTTAATAATTGATCCTTGCTAATTCCATAATTGAAATATTTTTCTTACCTTCTGGCCTCCTCTGCTTGCTTCCATATAAATTGGTATTCAGGATCCTTCTGAGCTTCTGATTTTATTTTATCCGAGAACTTTCTTTCAATATGGTTGTAGTAAAGTTCATAAACTCCATGCTACTTCCTACTTAAAGCATCTGCCACCCTATTTTCCTTACCTTTCACATGTTTTATATCCATGTCAAACTCACTTAGAAATGCATTACATCTTGCCTGGCGAGAGTTGAGATCGGCTTGCTTAAAGTAGCTAGTTAGGCTACTATGGTCGGTTTTTAACACAAATTCCTTTCCCAGCAATTAGTGTGTCCATACTTAGAGTGCATGCACTACTATTGTTAGCTCTAGATCATAAGCTGAGTATCATTGTTCATGCTCTTTTAACTTTCATGATTCATATGCAACCACTCTTCCTACTTAGGATAGGATTTATCCAACTCCTTTACATGAATCCATACAAAATTCAAATTCTTTATTGGGATCAGCTACCCTCAACACCGGGGCAGTAGTCAAATTTTTTTTTAACATTTCAAAACTATTTTGACACTCATTAGTCCATTTAAATACTTTTCCCTTCCTCTATACGAAGGTAATTGGAAAATCAATCTTTGAGAATCCTTCAATGAAACGTTGGAAGTAACCGGCCAATCCAATAAAATATTGGATGTCTGCCGCATTTTGGGGTACTCACCATTCCACAATTGTCTTAATTCTCTCTGGATCAACTTTTATTCCCTCAACAAAAATAACATGGCCTAGGTAATGGATTTCTTCCTTGAAAAAGGTGTATTTGTTGAACTTACCATATAACTGATGTTTCTGTAACATCTACAACACTATTCTCAAGTTTTCCTTATGCTCTTCTACATTATTTTAATAGATTAAGATATTGTCAATAAATATTAGCACAAAACTATCCAAAAAGGGATGAAATATACCATGCATTAGCCTCATAAATGTTGCTGGTGCATTAGTCAACCCAAATGGTAGTACCACACATTCATAATGCCCGTACCTAGTATGGAAAGAAATTTTGTGGATACCTTCATCCCTTATCCAGATCTGGTGATAGCCTGATCTTAAGTCTATCTTTGAAAATACATGGCCCCCTTTACCTGATCAAACAGGTCATCAATCTGAGGTAGTGGGTATTTATTTTTGACGGTCAATTTATTGAGCTGTCAATAGTCCATGCACATTCGCATGGTTCCGTCTTTTTTCTTCACGAACAACATTGGTGCTCCCCAAGGGGACTCATTTGATCGGATATACCCCTTATCCAACAATTCCTGTAACTGCATTTTTAGCTCAGTAAATTCTGGCACACTCATTCGATAAGGTTCCCTTGAAATTTGTGATGATCCTCGCATCAACTCAATAGTAAAATCAATGTCCCTTCTTCGTGGCAAGCCTGGTACATCTTCTGGAAACACATCCATGAAATCTTGTACTATTGGTATTTTTTCCATCATCATAGTATTTTCCTTGGAATTAGTAAAGCCCACTTGAATGGCATATAAATGACATCCCTTCCTCATACACTTACTCATTTGAGAGGTTGTAACAGGACGTAGTTGTAAAGGCTTCTTGATTCCTTGTATCTCCTTACATGTTCTATCGTGCATTCTGTAATATATAATATTCTCTTTACAATCCACCAATGTCCAGTGCTTCTCCAACCAATCCATCCTGAATAGCACATCGTAATATCCCAAAGGCAATACATTCAGATCTATGATTAACTATTGTTCGCCAATTTCCAGTGTACAGTTCAGAATTTTGGCACAAAATTTCCTCTTTGCTCTAGTGGCTAGCTGTACCAACCATGGATTTTTGAATTTCTGACTTTGTAATTTACATATTTCTACTAATTTTGGATTTACATAACTTAAAATTGCACCTGGGTCAACCAAAATAGAAAAAGGTTGTGAAAATAGCTTACCTTCCAACTCTATCATTATTGGTTGGTAATTTTCCGTTGATCTTCCAATGATGCATTAATTTTGGGTATGTTTTGGACTACATATCCCACAGTAGAAGCTTCCTATATATTAGAAAATGTTTTTCTTCTTCCCCACTGTGTACAGTTTCTATAATAGTGTGCCTCGCCACAACCCCAGCACTATAGGGGTGGTTTCGAATTTTGTCCTTTCTTAGGCTTGCTGGAAGCCTCTATGGGCTTATCTTCCGCAGGCCATCAGGTTCTTTTGTGGTTTCTTCCAAAATGTTTACTCACTGAAGTCTTAAAATTGTTGGTTCTAGCATTTTTGAAACCTAAACTTCTCTTTTTCTCTTTCTTGGGCGGCTAATTTTTTCCCAGTTCTCCTCTTGCCTTAGATTGCTAGTAACACATTCTTTTTTTTCGGATTGCCTCGTCCATGGTTCTTGGATTCATGATTTCAATTCGCTCTTTCATATGGGTGGTAAAACTAATTAAGAAGCATTGAATCTTATATTTTTTGTCCCTTAAGTAAAGAACGTATCTAAGTAAGTAAGTGAACTTGGTTATGTATTCATCCATCGTCATTTGACCCAATTTTAAATCATGAAATTCTCTGTACCTCTCATCATAAAAGCATTAAATTAGGTAATTTTCCTTAAAGTATTGCTGAAATACATCCCATGTCATGTTCTGATCTTCTATGCTGGGGACATTCTTAACTTCCTCCTACCACAAAGTGGCCTTTCCTCTCAACTGATAGATGTATAGCCTAGCCTTAATATTTCTGTTATATTCGTAGGCTTTAAAGTACTTATTAATATTTATCAGCCATGCTTCAGCCACCTCCTCTACCTCTCCATCAAATGTGGGTGGTTTTATCTTCCAGAGCTCACCTTGCAGTTCCACCTTCTCTTTCTTAATTTCTTGTTGTTCCAACACATTACCTGACTCAGCCTCATTTTAGTTTCTATTCTTGTTACTTCGTTGTGATTGGTTTATTTCCATTCTGTCGGTGGTTTGAGCTCTTTTTTGCCTTTCATTTTCCTCCTTCGTGTCTCTATCAAGACTGGGTTGTATCATTCCCTAATTTTGTTTGTCTGAGAGACTCTTAAGTATTCTTTCTTGCTCTTGCATTAAGTGCTCATTGTCCGTTCTGACCCGGACCAACTCCTCTTGTAGCTTCTGCACTGTGCTTAGTAGAATACTAGTCTGGTGTTGTTGTTACTCTAGCAGTCTACTAGTTTTATGGTGTCAATCTACACTCAGCTGAATCCACATCTCAGGATTCATCTCCGACTGTGGTTGGGGTGTAGGTTCCCCCATGTGCTGGGGTATTGGTTGCATTGACCCCCTCCTCATATTGCCTCCTACTGTGTTATTTATTTTCTCTCTTTGTGCATCATTACACATAATTTGTCCTATTAGGTGACCCTTAGGGTCGCAACGTGCGAACGTTTCTTTGATACCACTTGTAACATCTATCATAAATCCACATAATAATAAAAATAATAATTTTTACCTCGTTTAATGGGATTCACATCATATAAGGTAAATACTATTGTTTAACTTCCCGTAACTTGATTTCGCACTACAATTCTTAGTTTTTATTGATATAGTATGTAAACTACACCAATGTTGACTGCATTTATGTTATTGCAAATATATTGTTACATGATAGTTGTTCCAAGCTTGGAAAAGTTTTACCTCATTATTGGGCAAGGTAACGTCTAATTTTAAACTTCCAAGGTACTTAAATGATTTAACACAAATCTTGGTTTTGATATTTTTCACATAAAGGGATCTGCAATTTGGTTTATAATAATGAACATCGTGCGGATTAGTTGTATCATTGCATTGATTTTGATTTTATGGGATAGACACTTGTCTATTTGGTTACCATCAGATCTATAGGATGAGATATACGGCTGGAAATGTGGTTGGGTGGCTTAGGGTAATCAACCCTGAAAAACCCTAACCATTTGGTTCCTTCAGATGGAGCTCTGCTATGGCATTGCTACTCTGCAAGTCGGTCACAACTCGAGGTCTCCAGTCTCATGTCCATCTCCCCATGGTGTTTACAAGGGTAAGTTTTAGTCCTCACTACTGAGACTTTCATTATTGAACCTGTGCCTGAGTTTGCTCTCTGTCATGCCGTGGTTTACTTTGGTATGGGGTTACCATGTCTTTTCTCATTGAATGCAAAAAGGTTGTCCTTCAGGTGGTTTCTTTGTCTTGTTTTATGGTTCCCTCCCTGAGATTTTTCTCGTTTTTTTTATGCAATGTTTGGATGGGTTATCCCAGAGTTGTGCGAAGCACTATGCCTCTTCCAACGGCATACCAGTTGGCGTTTCTTGTTGTAGGTAATTTATCATAGTAGAACCCTCTTGTCATGAATTTAGTTTCTATTTTCTCCTAATCTCAGGGTATAGTTATTGATCTTTTCTCCTGTCTTTTCTGCAAAGAGCCCTCATTCTGCTTGGGGTTTGCTTAATGTAGGCATGTCAAGGCTCTTTATTTCCTTCCCCTAGTTACTCTTCTCTTTTAGTTTCTTTTGCAACCCTAACATCTATTTAATTAACATTCTCGTGGGTTTGTGCCTGTGCAGGTGTAATTATTCGAAGTTTTAGGTGTTTGGTTCGATATTTTGTCTCTACCTCTTATCGAAGATAAGGGTCTCACTCTGCATTTGTGCCTTATTCTATAGGTACCGAGTTGCCCACATATTCTCTTCTAAGGCTAGGGTGGTGGCATTTGTTTTTGATAGCCTTTATACTTCTTAATGATGAAATGTTAAACCTTATTGTTTTTTAAGAAGCTATACTTGTAATGTTATAGGAATGGTTTATTTATAAAGAGCTGACACTGCCTCTCTTACGGCAAGAAATATATTAAGTTTATGGCTTATTTAAATCTTTTAGTTTGATGGAAAATTCTAGGTGACTGTGCTCTTGACACTCCAGCTATTATATTAAGTTTACATTATGATTTAAGATATTAGATGAATGGGCACACTGTTTATTTGCGCCTCTACTTCTTGTTTATTAACTGGGTAACGTTGTAATATTTTGGTTATTCAATGGCACATTATGAAATATTTCTACCATTTTTTATATTTACAGTATATAAAAGAATTCAATTCTCAGCTTTTGACTGTGACTCTTGTCTCCTTATTATGAATAACGAATTCTTCTTAATTATTTTTCCTTGTATGTTTGTTAAGTTAAGGGTTGACCGGACCAAACCCAAATCATGTCCATGTATAGCATAAAGTTATAGGTACAACCAACCTGAAACTCGGTGCTTTCAACTCTGGGACCTGGGTTAAGGATTTCCTACTCTACTACATACAAGTTCTTGTTTTATGCTTAATTATGTGTTAATATGTGGGTTTCCCATCTCTCCATAAATTGGTTGTCATTTTACTTTCCTTATGGTTTCTTTATTAGTCCAGTTTTAGTTATTTTTGTTCTACTGTATAAATAAGAACAAAGTTAATTTCCTATTCACAATCGTCATTGTAACAATCATCGAGTTAATAAAACTTAACTAGATAGTATGCATTTTTTTTCAACAAAAATAGGTATATGAAGGTTACCCTATAGCTCTTATAGAAATGTACTGTAATTGAAATTTCTTCAACGGAATAGAAATTAAACAGTGAACAAGTACTATCAGAAATACTAACCATAGCAAAGATATTTAACTGATGAGTGCCTTAAAATACCTTAGGAACTATATCAAAATACACTTCTGTCTAGTTAACAAAACGCAATAAATTTACTTATCTGAAATTGACTGATGTTTTCCTCCCTACCATGGATGAGGAAATTACGTCTTCACCCCCCCACCCGTGCTCCACACTTGAGTAAAGTAGGTTGACACAGAACTCGGAAGATATCTCAGGACCCCAAGTCCAATCTTCTTTCCAGGAAATTCAGGATTGCTGAGAATATTTCCACTGGTCACCACCAGCTCAGGAAATTCACACCCTCTCCTCTCTTCCTTATCTTAGTCACCAATAGATCAGAACCCCTCTCCCTCACTGGGATGTTTCTTTATCCACATAGGGAGGGGTAACTAACTGAACTCTTTCTGTTCAACTACTTCTCAGTTGGAATACTTTTTACCATCAGTCTTTTTTTCACTTTTCCTCTTTTATGGGACCACTTCCATAACTAAATTTTTATTTACCTTTAATCCAAAAACACAATTATTTTCTGTTATTAAGTAATTTCTAATGAAGAAATAAATTTCTTAGTTTATTTTAAAAAAATAACATAACAAATAATTTGGTATTTAAACCAGCTGTGATATTGCATTTGACATCCTTGTCATTGATGAAAGATTTGGAGGATGAAATCTTAGTGCCTTATTGATAGAGGGTTGATCCACCTCAGCCCTTGAATAATTTTCCTTGGGTCTCAAATGAGATGTCAAGTAATTTATTCTCCTGTATAACTTTACCTAAATCTGAAACATGGCAGGAATTTTTGTTTGAAGGAATACCTACAAGAAAAATTTCCACGTCCACAACATTGTTGCTTCCAATTTCACGTCTTGTTGTTAAGTCTGAAGCACCTTTAGAAGGAAAATTTGCAAATGGAAGCCCCAATTCCTGGGAAAATATTCTCTTAGCATTTGCTATAGGTTTGTATTCAAAAGTGGATTTTGCAAGCTGCAAAGACACATTTTTAATTTTTGATGAATTAATCAAGGCTTTCTTTGTCATATCTTCATCTATAAAATTAACCCTTGTGTTTGCATCTTTATTTTTCATTTAGCATCTATACAATGAACCTCTGATTTCAATTTCCTTCTCATCATTCTTTTAACTACTATAGAAGGTGACTATCCCAATCTAACCTTTGCAATCTGTGGTGCTCTGGCAACATCCTATAATGTCTCACCCAAGTTTTTATGCTCCATTTTCACATCTATATATGGAACTTTTGTATCCAACACCTTATCCTTGCTTTTGTGATCCGCGTATAAAGCATCTATGTTCAAGTATTTTTCCATCATTCTTTTCGTAGCTGTAGCAAGTGTCTATTCACAATTGTCTTTTACAGACTGTGGTTCTACTCTTTGTATTTGTGATGATGCATGATTCAATCATTTTTCTGTCATATTCTCATCTACACATTGAAACTCGGTATTTTTAACCACATCGGGCTTCTCAGAAGATGAATCTACTAAGATCCTCTTTCTGAAAGCATGAGAAATCATCCTATGAGCAACTACTGATACAGTTCTAGGTCTTGGCACTACCTGCTTCTTTGGCTCATCAATTTCTTCAGATGAACTAGGAGAAAAAATTCGTTCCCGTGCAGCCAGGTAAGTAGCTTCCCTCTATTCAAATGATATGGAAGGAAATTGGTCAGTTATCTCCTTATGTTGCAAGTCTTGTAATGTCATCTTCCGCTTCAGTAATTAACAAGTAGCTTATGGACTCTGAGTATCAAAGCATCCATATGATACAATCAATTCTTCTGACATTTTTTTAAATATTATATTGTTAGCGTCGATATTCCGACGCTAGCTTATCTGATGTTATTTTTATAAAATAATTTATTTCTATTGGTACTCCGACGTCAATTTTATTTTTTGAATTTTTGTAGTGTTATCGGTATTCCAAATTTTTAGCACTGTCACTCTAGCGACGTTTCCTTTTTATAAAAAAAATTGGTTCGTTAGTCTTCCGACATTGTAGGGACGATGCTCTAGCGATGGCTAGTTTTTCAAAAAAATGTTTGTTCCTTCAATATTCCAACGTAGAGGACCATTTTTCTAGCAACATTTGGAGGTGTCGGACTAGCGACATTCGGAGGGGTCGAAAGAGTGACGTTTGGAGGCAAGGACCAGCAACGTTTGGAGGCGTTGGAATAGCGACGCGTTTTCTGGTTAGAACTGCGACGATTCATTAAATGTCAACAGTGCAACACCAATGTAAAACTTTGGACCTATCATTGCTATACCGATATTTAAGTCAAGTGTCGAAATTTCGACATTAGGAGAAACCACGTTTTGGCGCACCTCAAAACGTCACTGTTGTGACGCCTATGTGTCGCAAGGGCGAAATTTTTGTTGTCAAAATTTGGGGAAAATGTGTTAGTTCTTAGACCCTTGTATATCATGGTACAGTAGCATATAAACTCCAAAATTTGTTTTTCAAAGCCTCCCTCTCTCACCTCTTTCATTGGAGCTTGAGGAGGGCATATCTTCAACACAGGCCCAAAATTTCTGTTCAATTTATGATTTCTCGCAAATAATAGATATATTGTTTTATTTATCAGGAACATGTTGAGAATATCAAGTTAGATTTATTTTTGAATGAATAAGAAGGTTTTCTTATCAAATAAAAATCATATTTCCATCTTCTTCATCATAGATTTGACAATGTTTATCACATGATCAAGTAGTGTGCTTGCAGGTTTGAGTAGAGTAGCAGAGGAGGACTCCACTAGCATCACTAGCTCCATTTCTCACCTTTCAGCAATCTCCTTTCAAAAAAATTTACCTTAGTCCTGTTTTTTAGATTTTCACCACCATACCAAGAGCAACCCTAGAAGTGAAAGATGAGCTTTGGTAGAAGCTCTGAGCTTGGCCACCTTCCATCCACCTAAATACACCTTCATTTCACCTTCCCTACCCATTTCCCCATCAATTTTTTTCTCAAAACACCTTCGCCTTGTTTCTTGTGGCATTTATAAGACATCCTGTAGTACTACAAGAAACCTGCAGCAGATCTTGTAGCAGTGCCAGTTAGCCTCTCTGTTAGCCAAAAAAATATCTTCTGCCTCATCTAACCCTGCCACAACCTCCAAGACACCTCCATCTCTTAATCAATGAGTCAAGGACCTTATTAATTCACCTTAGCGCGTCGTTATTTTGTTGCAAACATAGTATTTACAAGAATAGTTAGACCATGACTAAATACATTGTTAAAGCGTAGAAATTAAGCATAAAATAGTTAGATTTTACTTAGCCATTTGGACTAGAAATGAGGGATTATATTTGTCTTCCTTTCTGCAATTTCAATTCAACAATTTTCTTCATGAATGTTGTCTAGTTTACTTCTATTTCTTGTAATAGCCTAAATTGTAGATTTCCTTCCTTGCAAAATAGCTAGATGTATCTTCTTTCTTTAGAATATTCCTTTGATTGTTGATAGAGTAATGGTTTTGATTCATATGTAGTTATAGGTCTAATTCATAAGTGTGAGATACTTCACTCAGAAACCCTCACAATAAAACCCTTTCATAGGAATCAGAAGAGGATGCCATGAGTAGAATACATCTTTTGTGTATACTAAATTGTCACCTCAAATTTTTTACGAGCCCTGGGTTGATAAAGTAAAGTGGAGTAGCCTATGGGAGCTGCAACACTCTTTGTGTAATACTAGGGCTCACCAATAATATTGATTAATATTAATAATCACATATGTTGTAATGATGGAACTATAAATAAATATATATGAGTTAATATTAAGAGTCAAACATGGTATGACATCGAAATTGTACATAAATCTATGGAACATCACAATGTGGCAAACCTTATCACATCCAATGTGGCAATTTGACATCGAAAAATTAGTCAACCACATTTACTAATGTTTTTTACTATGTTTGATAGTCAACACTCTTCAAGTTTGGTCAGACATAATATCCTTTTAATATTATTAATTAATGTTAATAATCAAACATGGCCAACCACCTTAGTCAAAAATAGTCAACCATAATGGTCAACCAAGCCCTCTATGGTTATCCATGATTAACCATGGTAAACCATGGGGAACCAACCATGGCCAACCATGATCATTTATAGTTAACTAAGGTTAACCATGGTAACCCAAGGTCATCCAAGATCAACATGGTTAGAATGGTCAACCAAGGTCAGCCACGATTAACTATTGTCCACCAAGATCAACCATGTTCAAACATGGTCATCTAAGGTCAACCAATATCAAGCATGGTCAACCTTCATCGACCAAGATCAACAAATATCAACAATGTTAGAATGGTTGAACATGGTCAACCATAGTCAAACTTGGGAAACCACGATCAACCATAGTCAACCATTATGGTTGAACATGATAAACCATAATGGTTAATCAATATCTCTATGGTTAGAATATTCAAACATAGTCAAATAGGATCAACCATGCTTAAACGAGATCAACCATGATCACCCAAGGTAAACCATGGATAACCAAGATCAACATGGTTAGAATGTTCAACCATAAATAACCATTATTAATCATAATGGTCATTCAATATCTCTGTTCTTAACATTTACAAACATTGTCAACTAAGATAAACCATGGTGAGACACGGTCAACCATGATCAACCATGGTTAAACATGATCATGCAAGATCAACCATGGTCAATCAAGATCAACCATAGTCAACCAAGATGAGCATAGTTATAATGTTCAACATGGTCAATTAATATCAACCATGATCAACTAGGATGAACCATGATCAACCATGATTGATTGTGGTTAACCATGATTAACCATGATGTTCAATCAAGATCTCTTTGATTAGAATGGTTGAACACGGTCAACCAAGGTCTATAAGGTTGAATATGGTTAACCATAATGGTCAACCATCATCAACCATGATCAAACATGGCCAAACATGGTTTATAATGGTTTTTGGTCAGCCATGATGAACTATTTTAAACCATGGTCAAATATTATCAATAATCATCAACAATTTTCAATGAGAATATCCCAGCAACAACCTTTTTCTATCATGGTTAACTATTTTCAACCATGGTCAATTATGGTCAACCATTGTCAACCGTGTTTGAATATGTTCAACTGTGGGCAACCATGGTTTACCATCATGGAATATCATCAACTAGGATAACGGTTTCTATAGCTAACCATGGTTAACCTTGATCAACCATGATCAAGAATGGTCATCTTTAATAAACCATTGTCAACCTAGAACATTTCGTGCTCTACCAACTCCTTATTGCAAACCATGGTGTACCATGGTTAGAAAAGTCAAACATGTTCAACCAAGGACTTTATGGTTGAATATGGTCAATCATAGTGGTCAATCAAGATCTATATGGTTGAATATGGTCAATAATGGTTGACCCTCTTCAACCATAGTCAACCCCATCAACCATCTCAACCATTAATGTAACATTTTTTGTAAAATTAATGTACCATTAGCATCATCATTAATATAAGCTTGACAATGGTCAACCTCATCAAGGTTGATGAACCTCATCAACCCTCATCAACCATGGTTAATAAATCCATCCCACGCACATTGATTGCAACTAGCACAACGACATTTGCTAATGTGGCTGATATATGTCTATTGACAACATTTTCTATATTAATATGCCAATCGGCATATGAAAATGATGTTATATCTTAAAAAAAATTGATCCATATTGATAATGAATGAGTCTTTTGAATTAATCACATTGTTAGGATTCGGTCAACGTTTCGAACCATCTAATGAAATTGATGTCGAATGACATATATCAATCACATTAGTAAATTTATTTGCACTAGTGTATATATATATGGAGAGAGAGAGAGAGAGAGAGAGAGAGTGAGAGAGAGAGAGATGCTAGAGATTAATTGGGAACTATTGAGGGATGAGAGGGGTGCAATTGTTTTTCAATTTTTCACTCTAAAATAAGTTTGCACCTTAAGAATTTTGATCCATTTATAAATATTCCAGATCCATGTTTAAAATGAATTTATATTGTTTGTATTATATATTGTACTCTATGATTTGTATTTGCAGCATAATTTCAATGAAACACTATTTCAATTCTGAATGTCATGTTTTTAAAGTTATTTTGTAATATTCCATTATTTTTGACATAGAGAATCATGTTCAGGTACCCATTTGAACATTAAGAATTATGTTTATTTGTTTTTCATGAAATTTTAAATGTAAGAGTGCTTTTGATTGCGAACAGGTGATGCTAGAAAATTAAAAATTCCTCTACTGGGTAGATTAGATGAACGAAGCGAGGCTTCATATAAATATACATATGGTTTCAAAAATGCTTAGTAAAAAACCTATATTTGTAATTCCAAAAAATAACATTAATGGAAAGTCAATCATTTCACTAAAACTTGCACTCACTAGAGGAAATCTCTGCCTAAAAGTTCCCATGAAATTTTCATGTAATTTCTATGTCATAATATGTAAACCAATCAAAATGATTTAAATTTAAAAAGAGGCACATGTAAATATTTTGGAGGGAAAATAAGAAAAACTATTTTTTTAATTGTATTTTGGCTTATGTCCTTATAGGTTTACTAAAATTTTAAATTTAGACACTCATTAGATGCGGAATTAAATTCCACATCCAACGAGTACTCATTTTGTATACTTTTTAGAAGACGCACCTTCATAAAAATTGCAGATACATTAAAAACATTTGTTTTAATGTGTTTTTTAATGTATCTGCATTTTTTTTTATCAATGTGGGTCTTATCAAAAGTATGCATAATTGGTACTCTTTGGATGTGGAATTGAATTCCACATCTAATGACCGTCTAAAATTGAAATTTGAGTAAACCTATAAAGAGATAAGCTAAAATACAATTAAAAATAGTAGTTTTCTTGTTTTCCCTCCAAAATTCATAACAATTATTTTATTATTTTAACTATTATTTTATTATTTTTCCACTGAAATTTCCTCTAATGCATATCTCAAATAATAAATCAATTATTTTTATGAAATATTGTGCAACAAAGTCAATAACATATTATTAATTTCAAAATTCTATGCTAGTTTACAAGAAAGAGGTATGAATAAAATTCCTCCCATAAGGAGAAATGATTAGGTTGATTAAATCATAAATTTCAATTTAAAAATATCTTACCTTTTTGATATATATATATATATATATATATATATATATATATATATTTAAATTAAATATTAAAAAAAAAAATTAAAACATATATATATATATATATATATATATATATATGTTAGTTTGAAAGTTTTAAGTTAAATATTAAAAAGTATTAAAAACAAATTTAAAAAAAAATCAAATCTTGCTTTTTAATGTTTTAATCCCTAATATGAGTGCTCTAAATAATGAATTTCAATATGAGTTTTTTAAATGAATTTCAACAAAAAAAATTCAAGAAACTTTTAGAAACAATATTTTGAAATTCATTTAAAGAAAAATTTCAATGAATTTCATATACATTTTAAATACTGAATTTCAATAAAAATTTCAAGAAACTTTTATATATATGCTAAATAATGAATTTCAAGAAAAATTTCAAGAAACTTTCATATATATTTTAAATAATGAATTTCTAGAAAAATTTGAAGAAACAATATTTTGAAATGAATTTCATATATATTATAAATAATGAATTTCAAGAAAAATTTCAATAAACATTCATATATATTCTAAATAAACAATAATTTGAAATGAATTTCATGAAAATTTTCAATTAATTTCATATATATTCTAAAAAATGAATTTCAAGAAAAATTTCAATAAAATTTCATATATATTCTAAATAAATAATGAATTTCAAGAAAAAATTCAAGAAACTTTCATATATATTCTAAATTATGAATTTCAAGAAACTTTCATATATATTCTAAATAATAAATTTTAATATGAATTTTTTAAATGAATTTCAAGAAAATTTTCAAAAAACTTTTAGAAACAAAAAATTTCAAGAAACTTTCAGATATATTCTAAATAATGAGTTTCAATGTAAATTTTTAAAATGAATTTCAAGAAAAATACAAATTATCTTTTAAATGAATTTCAAGAAACTTTCAAAAACAAAATTTTCAAAAAACTTTCATAATATTCTAAATAATCAATTTCAATAAAAAAATTTAAGCCAATTTTAAGAAAAATTTCTAGAAACATATGAATTATTTTTTAAATGAATTTCAAAATTCTAAATAATGAATTTCAATATGAATATTTTAAATTAATTTCAGAAAAAATATGAATTATTTTTTAAACTAATTTCAAGAAACTTTCAGAGACAAAAATTTCAAGAAACTTTCATATATATTCTAAATAATTAATTTCAATATGAATTTTTTAAATGAATTTCAAGAAAAAATTCAAGAAACATATGAATTATTTTTTAAATAAATATCAATATTATAAATAATGAATTAAATTTGAATTTTTTAAATGAAGTTCAAGGAAAATATGAATTATTTTTTAAATGAATTTCAATAAAAGTTTCAAGAAACTTTCATATATATTCTAAATAATGAATTTCAATATGAATTTTTTAAATGAATTTCAAGAAAATTCTTTCATATATATTCTAAATAATGAATTTCAATATGAATATTTTAAATGAATTCAAGAAAATTTTAAAGAAACATATGAATCATTTCTTAAAATAATTTCCAGAAAAAATTTAAGAAACTTTCAAAAACAATATTTTGAAATTTATTTCAAAAAAAAATTCAATTAATTTCAAATATGAAATTTTTAAATGAATTTGAAGAAAAAATTCAAGAAACTTTCATATATATTCTAATAATGAATTTCAAGAAAAATTTCAAGAAACTTTCATATGTATTCTAAATAATGAATTTCTAGAAATTTTTTAATAAACTTTCATATATATTCTAAATAATGAATTTCAAGAAAAAATTTAAGAAACTTTCATATATTTTCTAATTTTCATATATATTGTAAATAATGAATTTCAATATGAATTTTCTAAATAAATTTAAAGAAATATATGAATTATTTTTTAAATGAATTTCAAAAAAAAATTCAAGAAACTTTCAAAAACAATATTTTGAAATTCATTTCAAAAAAAAATTCAATGAATTTCATATATATTCTAAATAATGAATTTCAATAAAAATTTTAAGAAAATTTCATGTATATTTTAAATAATTAATTTCAAAAAAGATATCAAGAAACTTTCATATATATTCTAAATATTGAATTCCTAGAAAAAATTCAAGAAACTTGACAATATATTCTAAATAATGAATTTCAAGAAACATTTCAAGAAAAGTTCATATATATTCTAAGTTCTCATATATATTCTAAATAATGAATCAATATGAACATATGAATTATTTTTTAAATGAATTTCAAACAATTTTTCAAGAAACTTTTATATATATTCTAAATAATGAATTTTTAGAAAAATTTCAAGAAACTTTCATATGTATTCTAAAGAATGAATTTCAAGAAAATTTCATATATATATATATATATATATATATATATATATATCTTCTAAATAATGAATTTCTAGAAAAAATTCAAGAAACTTTCATATATATTCTAAATAATAAATTTCTAGAAATCTGTCAAGAAACTTTCATATATATTCTAAATAATGAATTTCAATATGAATTTTTTAAATTAATTTTAAGAAACATATGAATTATTTGTTAAATGAATTTAAGAAAAAAATTAAGAAACTTTCAGAAACAATATTTTGAAATTCATTCCAAGAAAAATTTCAATGAATTTCATATATATTCTAAATAATGAATTTCAATAAAAATTTCAAGAAACTTTCATATATATTCTAAATAATGAATTTCAAGAAAAATTTCAAGAAACTTTCATATATATTCTAAATAATGAATCTCTATGAAAATTTCAAGAAACTTTCATATAAATTATAAATAATAAAATTCAATAAACTTTAATATATATTCTAAATTTTCATATATATTTTAAATAATGAATTTCAATATGAATTTTTTAAATGAATTTCAAGAAATTTTTCAAGAAACATATGAATTATTTTCTAAATGAATTTCAAGAAAAATTTCAAGAAACAACAATATTTTGACATTCATTTCAAGAAAAATTTCAATGAATTTCATATATATTATAAATTATGAATTTCAATAAAAATTTCAAGA
This sequence comes from Pinus albicaulis, assembly GCA_034641835.2. NCBI lineage: Eukaryota > Viridiplantae > Streptophyta > Pinopsida > Pinales > Pinaceae > Pinus > Pinus albicaulis. The sequence continues at coordinate 982,324,018 of CM076584.1, read as the reverse complement.
AAATTTCATGATGATGATGATGATGATGGTTAACGTCCACTGAGACCAATCTTTGGTCTATCAAACCTAAAGAAAAGAGTTATTTAGTTTGATTTAAGATTTTATTCCTGTAACAACCAACTACACAAACATTTACTTACCATAAAAAAAATTATTACGCAGACCTTACAATTCAAAACTAAATCATAACATTATCTATGCTATGCAATCAATTCAACTCGTACTTTGGATAAGGTAACAACTTACCTGTACTTACCTTATAGATCTGTCACTATGGAATTTATGTTGGAATGCTATGATGTCAGTGTTGTTTTATCATACCATATAATAGGTACTCGATACAATTAATTATTGTGGAATTATTATGGTTAAACCCTTTTAAACCTTTGCACTCATTACAATTATTATGGTGGAATTATTATGGTTATACCCCTTTCAACTTTTGCGCTCATTACATTTGGATTGTCAACTCTTTGATTTAATTCGGAAATCCGACGGATTAATGTTTTTGAACCTTGGTACCATCGCCTCAAACGTGGCTACCTCTACGCCGTTGATTGGAGTTACATCCGACGGCTGTGGCGACCTCGGGTTGCTAATGACCTTGGCGATTAACTGTTTCCCCGCTCATTGTTTCATTCACTGGAGGGTTCTGGAGGCTCTGCAAGGGTTGCGAGGGTTGGAGGTTCCGGAGAACGATTTCCATGGCGGCCCACGGTGAAAGGAACCCTACCAAGCACAATGCCTCTCCTCGACAAGTAGCTGCCCTTGCGCAATTCCCGTAGGTTAATTCAGTCTCCTTCCTTCGAATATACGCCTCTGTTCTTGTTGAATGCATTTGATTTTTAACACAGAATTCGGGTTTTTGGCGCAAGTGTTGTTTCTATTAAGTTGAAATCTCTTATTGCTATGGCGGCAGGCCTCGGGCGTTTATTCCTGCTCACATTCTACAGGTATAGCTCTACCTCTTGTTTTAGTGACAGAAACGTTTGAATTGCTAAAATCTATTTTGTTTTATTCTAACAGTCTTCATGCGTTTGTTACAGGTAATACCCTCCCCTTCTCTGTTTGCTCTGGCCTCTTGGAGGGTTCTGGTCGCGGTATAGTTTTTAATCTTCGACTCTGCCACAGGTACTTCATTCCTCATGATACGAGACTTCTTGCTCCTTGTTCGACTGGCATTCTTATGCTTGGAAGGAATAGGTGTGGAATAGGCTAGGGTTTGAGAACCTGTTCTTTTTTTTTTCTTTTGGCAGTCTTTGGGCGGCTCCTTGTCTAAGCCGAATGTAGCCTAGGGTTTTTCGGTTGTTCATTCTGTATTCGGAGGAAATGTCTTTCAGTTTCAAGTTTTCCTTTCTCAGACATTGATGGAATATGGTTCTTCAGTTATGTGGCCGGGGTTCCTATCCTCGTGCTTACTTTGTTTAAAGAACTTGAACAATTTCTCCTCAGTAATGGGAATTTCCACCTGTTGAACAGATTATTGTTAATCTAAGCGTGCATGCATTGCTGACCTTGACATTTCCATTTGCGTTCAGCTATAGTTATCATCTCGAAATGAAGTTCTATTTTTCTAGCTCTATATAATTAAATAGCTCGATGTTATGGTTTTCTCTGAAACTTATTTAATCGTTTTCCTTTACAATATGTACATGCACTAAGATTTAGACTTACGGCTTTTCCTAGTTCTCTGGTTATATGGCCGCTGGCTGGAATTCTATGTACACTACTTATCTTCTTGTGGACAAATTTCAATATTGGATGCTGTTATACAAACAAGGGTTCCTAGAATTTAATAATTCTACAGAGTTATTTTCAGCTATCTGCATCTCATTTTTCCTTGAGCTTAATTTGTCTAGTATGGCCGGTGTCCCGACCACCTGTCTCGTCCGAGTTTATCATAGACAGGGGGCAACCTATCTAGATTCCTGAGTTTAATCGGGCGTCCAGATTAACAGCTCTCCTGGGAATAAATAGTTTTCCGTTTTCACATTGTCTGTGGTTATTGTATTGTTTTGTCCTATAACAGAAGAAATTCAAGTAGATGCCATACAGCCCTGTCTTGTTTATACAGTTATTTGTATATAAATAAATGCTGCTACAGTGCTTCCTTTCTTATTTTGCTTTTACAGAAAATAACCTTCTATAATTATATGTGGTTCCAATATGTCTAGTTTAAAGAGAGATTACAAAAGATGTTGGTAATAAAACAACAGTAGCTGCTTTTACATTTCCACAGAATAATAAATAAAATAAAGAATAATTAATTATAAACAGAACCTCCTATAGCAGGCCAAATCTTTTACTTCCTTGTAATCCAGAAAACTACTTGCATTTTACTTATCTGTGTCCGAATTCAATTGATGGTACTCGTTACCTCCCGTCCACGAACTGGGAAATCATGTCTCCCAGTTCTCCCCCGAGCTCCAAGCCTGGGTCTGGTTGAGCACAAACTTCTGGAGGAGAGTTTTTGGGACAGTCCGGTCCAACTCTCCGACTCCAGTGGAAATAGAATTTCTGGGGAGTTCTCAGGACAGTCTGGTCCGCTTCTCCAACCCAGAATTCATCTGTTCTGGCAAACTTTCCCATCTTACACAGATTTCTCTTTCTTTTTCCTTCTCACAGAACCCCTAAATCCCCCTGGAATTCCCCCTTTATTCCAGAGTTCTCTTGGGTAACTGTGGTAACTGTTTCTTTTCTGTTCAACTAACCCAGATTTACTTTTACCATCAATTATTTTTACTCATGAATTAAATTTCACAAATTAAATCTTTATTCAAAAAACAAAATTAATCTTGTTTAGATACTTCTTTTAAAATAAAAGTAGTCACAATTAGTCCTTAACCAATAAATATTAACCATTTGTTAGTGGCTAAGAGGGTGGTTACAGTTTCCCCCCTCTGGAAGAGAACACTGTCCTCGGTGTTATTATTCCAGTTCAATAAAAAGTTCAGGATAAGCTTCACGAACAAAACTTTCGTCTTCCCAAGTAGCCTCCTCGGGTCCAAAGTGCTTCCATTGCACTTTAACCTGGGCGATGGCTCGTTTCCGGAGCATGATTTCCCTCTGGTCGATTATACTATGGGGCTCTACCAGAAATTCCCCGTCTGGTTCTACCTGCACCAAATAAACTTATGTTAATTAAATAAGTCTTTAATATCGCATTATCATTTATTAATCATGCTCATTCACTACCTGTATGTTCTGCCAATGAATTATGTGTCTTGGATCATGAACATATCGTTTTAATAACAATACATGAAAGAAATTATGCACCCAAATGTGACTAGGAAGAGCCAAGCGATAGGCTACCGGTCCCACCCTTTCCAGTATTTGGAAAGGGCCACAGAACCGGGGTGCTAGTTTTGCACAAGATGCCCATATTAATGTACTCTTATTTGGTTTAATTATGACATATACGTGATCTCCAACTTCATACTCACGGTATGACCTCTTTTTATCCGCATACACTTTTTGTCTATCTTGGGCTGCCTTCAAATTCTGTCGAATTTTCTTAACCTCTGCTTCCATTTCTGCTAGCATGTCTGGTCCTAGCATGAGTCTATTCTCAGGGTTGCTCCAATTAATGGGGGTTCTGCACTGCCGCCCATACAGTGCCTCAAACGGACTCATCTTCAATGATTCCTGGTAGCCATTGTTGTAAGAAAACTCTATCAAGTGTAGATACTCCTCCCATTTAATGGGTTGTTGCATGACATACATTCTTAGCATGTCTTATAGCACCTGATTTACTCGCTCAGTCTGATCGTCTGTTTGCGGGTGGTATGCAGTACTAAAATGTACTTGAGTTCCTAACCCTGTAAACAGTGCCTTCCAAAAAGTTGATGTGAACTTTACGTCCCTATCCGAGATAACGGTCTTAGGAATGCCATGCAGTCTGAAGATCTCACGCATAAATAAATCTACTATCTGTACTGTCTTATAGGTGGATTGGATAGGTATGAAATGTGCCGACTTACTTAGCCGATCCACAACTACCATTATGGAATCATTACCTCGTTTTGATTTTGGTAGTCCGATGATGAAATCTAATGAAATCACCTCCCACTTCCATTCAGGAATCGGTATAGGCTACATTAATCCAGCTGGATGCCAGTGCTCTACTTTCACTTACTGGCACTCCAAACACTTGGTTAAATAACCTGCTAAATCCTTTCTCATGCCAGGCCAACAGTAGTCTTTTCTTATAGCTGTCAGCATTTTTTGATATCCCGGTTGTCCTGCATAATTGCTTCTATGATATTCATCCAGTATCATAGTCTTTAATTCTATTCTGTTTGGGATGACTATCCTCTTCCTAAAAATCAGCAACCCATCCGGGCTAATCTCATAGTCTCCTTGTCCATCTTGTCCTTCAGATTCTTGTGTCTGCTGCCACAAGTATCTATACTCAGGATCCTTGTTTGCTTCTTTTCTGATTTGTTCTAAAATTCGGGTTTCAATTTGGTTAACATATAACTCATAAATTTTATGCAGTTTTCTGCTTAGTGCATCCGCAACCTTGTTCTCTTTTCCTTTTACATGTTGTAGATCAATGTCAAACTCGCTCAGGAAAGCATTCCATCTCGCTTGTCAGGAGTTTAAGTCAGCTTGTTTAAAATAGCTGGTTAAACTACTATGATCAGTCTTTAATACAAACCTTTTCCCAAGTAAGTAATGCCTCCACACTCGGAGAGCGTGCACCACTGCAGTCAACTCCAAATCATAAGCTGAATATCGTTGCTCATACTCTTTTAACTTGCGAGATTCATATGCAATTACCTTCCCTTCCTGTGATAAAACAGCCCCAACTCCTTCCTTGCTTGCATCTGTACAAACCTCGAATTCCTTATTTGGATCTGCTACACTTAACATCGGTGCTGTTGTCAATAACTGCTTCAATCTTTCAAAACTATCATGGCATTCTTTTGTCCATTTAAAGATTTTCCCTTTCCTTTGCAAGGAAGTAATGGGAAAAGCTATCTTTGAAAAACCTTTTATAAATCGCCGGTAGTAGCCTGCAAGACCCATAAAAGATCTTATATCTGCCACATTCTGTGGCACCTTCCATTCCATGATAGTTTTAATTTTCTCCGGGTCCACTGCTATACCCTCTTTAGATATTACATGTCCAAGATACTGTATCTCTTCCTTGAAGAAATCACATTTACTGAACTTTGCATACAACTAATGTTTCCTTAGCATCTCCAGCACCATACGCAAGTGTTCTTCATGTTCATCCGCATTCTTAGAATAAATCAGTATGTCATCAATGAAGATTAACACGAAATTGTCCAAGTAAGGGTGGAAAATACTATGCATCAGTCTCATAAAAGTGGCTGGTGCATTAGTTAACACAAAAGGTAATACCACGAATTCATAGTGGTCGTACCTGGTGCGAAAAGAAGTTTTGTGTATATCTTCATCCTTAATTCGGATTTGGTGGTAACCGGACCATAAATCAATTTTTGAAAACACAGTAGCTCCCCTTACCTGATCAAATAGGTCATCAATACGGGGTAGAGGATACATGTTCTTAACAGTCAACTTATTTAGCTGTCGGTAATCCATGCACATGCGCATGGTTCCATCTTTTTTCCTAACGAACAACACAGGTGCTCCCCAGGGTGACACACTGGGTCTGATATACCCCTTATCTAGTAATTCCTGAAGCTGCATTTTCAGCTCAGTCAATTCTGGCACACTCATACGGTAGGGAGTTCGCGAAATTGGTGAAGCTACTGGCAGCAGTTCTATTGTAAAATCAACCTCTCTTTTAGGTGGTAATCCCGGTATTTCTTCAGGAAATACGTCCTTAAATTCCTGTACTACAGGTATATTTTCTAATACAAAAGCTTTGCTCTTGGATTCAGATAGTCCAACTTGTATGGCGTACAATTGGCATTCTTTTCTCATACACTTTTCCAACTGAGAAGCGGTAACTGGTCGCAGACGTACAGGCTTCTTTATGCCCTGAATCTCTTGGCGATTGCCATTCTGATCTCTGTAGTACACTACCTTTTCCTTGCAGTCTATGAGAGTCCAATGTTTCTCTAACCAATCCATACCCAACAAGACATCATAAGAACCCAAAGGCAGAATATTTAAATCCACCATTAACTGCTGTCCACCGACTTGCAATGCACAATCTGATATTTTTGCACTAACTCTTATTTTAGCTCCTGTAGCTAACTGAACCAACCAGGTCTTCTTAAATTTTTGACTTGGCAGTTTACAGATTTCCACTAATTTAGGACTTATATAACTCAGACTTGCGCCTGGATCTACCAAAACAGAAATAGTTTGGGAGGAAAATTTACCTTCCAGTTCTATCATGGTGGGTTGAAAATCAGCTTGTCGGTTCTCCAATGCAGCGTTAATTCTGGGTATGCTTCTGGAAATATCTCCCATCGTAGAGGCCTCCTATAAATTATTCACTGTTTCAGTTTTGCCCCGCTGTGGGCAATCTCGATAGTAGTGCGCTGCCCCGCAGCCCCAACATTGCAGAGGTGGCCTTTGGTTTTGAGGTTGCTCAGGTCTATTTGAAGCTTCCACTGTTTTATCTTCCCCTGGCCATCTAATCCTCTGATGGTTTCTACCGAATTTCTTATTAGCTGAATTCCTGGCTGAACTTCTGAAATTACTGGTTTTGCCCTTTTTGAAACCAGCACTGTTCCTATTTTCTTTCTTTGTTTGCCACCCTTTTCCTTGGTCTACCTTGTTTTTTGCTTGCTGATAACACAGCCTTGCCTTTCTGATAGCTTCATCCATTTTCCTAGGATTAACAAACTCAATACGCTCCTTCATATGGGTGGGTAAACTGCTCAGAAATCTCTGAACCTTGGCCTTCTCATCTCTTAAATACGGTACATAGCGCAGTAACGATGTAAACTTGGTGATGAACTTGTCCATAGTCAATTGGCCTAGCCTTAAATCATGGAATTCTCGAGCTTTTTCATCATAGAAACGCTCCGTCAAGTACTTTTCTTTGAAATATTGTTGGAACTTATCCCATGTCACATCCTGATCCTCTATTCCCTTCACGTTCTTCACTTCTTCCCACCATAGGGTGGCTTTATCTTTTAGCTGATAAATAGCTAATCGTGCCTTAAGACCACTGTCATAATCATACACCTGGAAGTACTTGTTCATATTAATTAGCCAGGCCTCTGCTACTTCTTCTTTTTCTCCATCGAAGGTAGGTGGCTTAATCTTTCTGAATTCTCCATGTAATTCCACCTTCTGCCTTTTTCCTGCCTTCCGTTCTGTTTCATTTTCAGATTCAGCTTCATTAAGGTTTCTGTTCGGATTACTGCGCTGTGACAGACTTCTTTCTTTTTGACTCATATCTTGTTCATCAGTTTGCTGTTCGTTTCCCCCTTGGAGTTCTCTGTCAGCACTGGGATTTTCATTCCTTTGATTTTGTTTATCAGACAGGCTTTTTAAGATCCTTTCCTAATCCTGCATCATCCTGGCATTTTCCTGTCGTACCCTCTCCATTTCTTCCTGCAATTGTTGTACTGTATGCAATAAAATGCGAGTCTGCTATTGTTGTTCTTTAATCAGTCGGTTTGACCGCTGGTGTTTCTCAATCCCCAACTGAACCCACATCTCGGGGTTGCCCCCTGGCGGAGGCTTCATTTCTCCGGCATTTCGCCATGACTGTTGCGAAGGTGTCCGTCTCATTTGTCTTTCCATCTAATTATCGGACTATGCATAGATAACACACAGTTTTAACGTCAGTTGGCCCAATAGGGCCCAGCGTTGTAACGTCGCTCTGATACCACTTGTAACAACCAACTACACAAACATTTACTTACCATAAAAAAAATTATTACGCAGACCTTACAATTCAAAACTAAATCATAACATTATCTATGCTATGCAATCAATTCAACTCGTACTTTGGATAAGGTAACAACTTACCTGTACTTACCTTATAGATCTGTCACTATGGAATTTATGTTGGAATGCTATGATGTCAGTGTTGTTTTATCATACCATATAATAGGTACTCGATACAATTAATTATTGTGGAATTATTATGGTTAAACCCTTTTAAACCTTTGCGCTCATTACAATTATTATGGTGGAATTATTATGGCTATACCCCTTTCAACTTTTGCGCTCATTACATTTGGATTGTCAACTCTTTGATTTAATTCAGAAATCCGATGGATTAATGTTTTTGAACCTTGGTACCATCGCCTCCCACGTGGCTACCTCTATGCCGTTGATCGGAGTTACATCCGACGGCTGTGGCGACCTCGGGTTGCTAATGACCTTGGCTATTAACTGTTTCCCCGCTCATTGTTTCATTCGCTGGAGGGTTCTGGAGGCTCTGCAAGGGTTGCGAGGGTTGGAGGTTCCGGAGAACGATTTCCATGGCGGCCCATGGTGAAAGGCACCCTACCAAGCACGGCACCTCTCCTCGACAGGTAGCTGCCCTTGCGCAATTCCCGTAGGTTAATTCAGTCTCCTTCCTTCGAATATACGCCTCTGTTCTTGTTGAATGCATTCGATTTTTAACACAGAATTTGGGTTTTTGGCGCAAGTGTTGTTTCTATTAAGTTGAAATCTCTTATTGCTATGGCGGCAGGCCTCGGGCGTTTATTCCTGCTCGCATTCTACAGGTATAGCTCTACCTCTTATTTTAGTGATAGAAACGTTTGAATTGCTAAAATCTGTTTTGTTTTATTCTAACAATCTTCATGCATTTGTTACAGGTAATACCCTCCCCTTCTCCATTTCCTCTGGCCTCTTGGAGGGTTCTGGTCGCGGTATAGTTTTTAATCTTCGACTCTGCCACAGGTACTTCATTCTTCACGATACGAGACTTCTTTCTCCTTGTTAGACCGACATTCTTATGCTTGGAAGGAATAGGTGTGGAACAGGCTATGGTTTGAGAACCTGTTCTTTTTTTTTTTCTTTTGGCAGTCTTTGGGCGGCTCCTTGTCTAAGCCAAATGTAGCCTAGGGTTTTTCGGTTGTTCGTTCTGTATTCGGAGGAAATGTATTTCAGTGTCAAGTTTTCCTTTCTCAGACATTGATGGAATTTGGTTCTTCAGTTATGTGGCCGGGGTTCCTATCCCCGTGCTTACTTTGTTTAAAGAACTTGAAAAATTGCTCCTCAGTAATGGGAATTTCCACCTGTTGAACAGATTATTGTTAATCTAAGTGTGCATGCACTGCGTACCTTGACATTTCCATTTGCGTTCAGCTATAGTTATCATCTCAAAATGAAGTTCTGTTTTTCTAGCTCTATATAATTAAATAGCTCGATGTTATGGTTTTCTCTGAAACTTATTTAATCGTTTTCCTTTACAGTATGTACATGCGCTAAGATTTAGACTTACGGCTTTTCCTAGTTCTCTGGTTACTTACGGCTTTTCCTAGTTCTCTGGTTATATTGCCGCTGGCTGGAATTCTATGTACATTGCTTATCTTCTTGTGGACAAATTTCAATATTGCATGCTATTATACAAACAAGGGTTCCTGGAATTTAATAATTCTACAGAGTTATTTTCAGCTATCTGCATCTCATTTTTCCTTGAGCTTAATTTGTCTAGTATGGCCGGTGTCCCGACCACCTGTCTCGTCCGAGTTTATCATAGACAGGGGGCAACCTATCTAGATTCCTGAGTTTAATCGGGCGTCCAGATTAACAGCTCTCCTGGGAATAAATAGTTTTCCGTTTTCACATTGTCTGTGGTTATTGTATTGTTTTGTCCTATAACAGAAGAAATTCAAGTAGATGCCATACAACCCTGTCTTGTTTATACAATTATTTGTATATAAATAAATGCTGCTACAGTGCTTTCTTTCTTATTTTTCTTTTACAGAAAATAACCTTCTATAATTATCTGTGGTTCCAATATGTCTAGTTTAAAGAGAGATTACAAAAGATGTTGGTAATAAAACAACAGTAGCTGCTTTTACATTTTCACAGAATAATAAATAAAATAAATAATAATTAATTATAAACAGAACCTCCTGTAGCAGGCCAAATCTTTTACTTCCTTGTAATCCAGAAAACTACTTGCATTTTACTTATCTGTGTCCGAATTCAATTGATGGTACTCGTTACCTCCCGTCCACGAACTGGGAAATCACGTCTCCCAGTTCTCCCCCGAGCTTCAAGCCTGGGTCTGGTTGAACACAAACTTCTGGAGGAGAGTTTTCGGGATAGTCCGGTCCAACTCTCCGACTCCAGTGGAAATAGAATTTCTGGGGAGTTCTCAGGACAGTCCGGTCCGCTTCTCCAACCCAGAATTCATCTGTTCTGGAAAAATTTCCCAGCTTACATAGATTTCTCTTTCTTTTTCCTTCTCACAGAACCCCTAACTCCCCCTGGAATTCCCCCTTTATTCCATAGTTCTCTTGGGTAAATGTGGTAACTATTTCTTTTCTGTTCAACTAACCCAGATTTACTTTTACCATCAATTATTTTTACTCATGAATTAAATTTCACAAATTAAATCTTTATTCAGAAAACAAAATTAATCTTGTTCAGATACTTCTTTTAAAATAACAGTAGTCACAATTAGTTTTTAACCAATAAATCTTAACCATTTTTTAGTGGCTAAGAGGGTGGTTACAATTCCTATGCTCAAAAAACTTTGAGAGAAGCCTCCCGAGCTCACTATAATTTTAACATCTTAAAAGGCTAGGAAGGTCAGTATTGCAACAATTATTATGAAATTGAGCTCTATTGTGGTTGTACACTGGGTACTCTAAGAGGAAGTGATTTTCATCCTCGATGTTCATATCCTCACAGAGATGGCAGATCCTTTCTATCCATGGTGTTTTAGGAACCATCCAACAACCCGTTTCACTATGCAGCTCATGATAGTTCATTCTAATCTTGACTATATTAATTTTCTTCTTTAAAAAAGTTAAAACAGAGAGATTATTTTCATCTTCTAGGATGGGGTTGATGACCTCCTTATAATATCTTAATTTTCTTTTAGCTGCTAGATCTTTCTCACACCACTTTTTTTCTTTGAACTTAGAAGTAACAATTTTTTTAATGTTATTAATGTTTTGCAATGCAACATTCTCCTCGATCTCCCAATGGTTTAACTAGGCCCTGGTGTTTTTATACCAACCTCGTTTAAGCCTTAGGTGTTTTTGGCTGGAATTTAAAGCTAGCTTAGGAAGTCTATGGTCCCCTATGTTATTGAGATTGTGCTTGTACAACAGAAGCCTAGTCATAACTAGGCTCTCGATAGGGGAAAGACCCACTTCTTTAAGGAGAATAGGATAGGGTGTATTTCTTTTAATTTTAAGCATATAAATTATAAAATTCTTTTGGATTTGCTCAATATTTCTCTTCTCTAGAGATGTTGCAACCCCAAACCTCACATCCATATAAGATAACAAGAGTGACTAAAGTTTCAAAGAGAAACTTCTTTCTATCCCACATTACGAGGTTTACCATTTTACAATTATTTTCAAGACCAAAATAAGCTTTCCACCTCACATTAATCCTTTTCTGAATCCTATAGTTCCAATTGAGCTTGTGATGAATTTCAATTCCTAGGTACTTGTAAGAAGACACTTCCTCCAAGTTACTATTGTCATACATAAAATTAGCGTAAGTGTCCTTCTTGGATTTGGTAATCATAACTTTTGTTTTGTTAGTGTTAACAGACATACCCATGGTAGAGCAGAAATCCTTAAGAAGTCTAAGTTTCTTATCAATATCATATGGGCACCTTGCGAGAAGAATAATATCGTCAACATAGAGAAGAAGGATGATGACTATCCCATCTAAGATCGTGCTAGCACATCCTGCTTCCTCTAAAAAACCTTCTAGCTTGTCGATGTAAATGCCAAATAGGGTAGGGGAGAGGGGGAAACCTAATTTAACTCTGATATTACACTTAATATCTTTCGACCACTCCTCATTGCTCTTTAACTTGGCAATTACATTCTCGTATAACCTTATAGTGGCAGCTCTTAGCTCGAAAGGAACATTTAGCTCTTCTAATCTATTCCATAGGTTGTTTCTAGGAACTGTATCGAAAGCCTTTCTAAAGTCCACAAAGCAATAGAAGGGATTGGATTTATCATTGCAACATTTCTCCACAATGATCCTAAGCGTAACGAGGTAGTCCATTGTTGGGTGCTGCCTTCTAAAACCCGCTTGGCCTTTAGCCCGCTTACCTTCACTTTCAAGCCAAATTCTCAACTTCTTTTCCAAAATAATACCATATAACTTGGCTAAGAGAGGGCTAATCATAATTTTCCAATAATTAGAGGGGTTATTTATATCCCCACTTTTAAAAATAGGGATAATGAGGCTCTGAGTCCAAGGTTTAGGGAACCCTTGCTTAACCGCTTGGTTGAAAAGCTTGTGGATGTGGGGGATGAGGACAGGACCTTCAATTCTTAATATTTCTGCCTGGTATCCTTCAATGTCTTTAGCTTTCCCATTTTCCAGGCATTAACCCCAAAATCAATGTCTTCTAATGAGAAAACTTCTTCTTTTTTTTAGCAGGGTTTTAAAGTTATCCCTGGCATTTTGAGATTCATAAAGATTTTTAAGATAGGAATTCCAGTCGTGTAAAGAAATTTTATTATTATATTTAGCTTTCCTAGTTAGAATCTGCCTCCAGAATTTCTTAGGAGCCACCTTAAAGAGGTGTAAGAGATTCTCTTGTCTTTTACAAATATATTTCCTTTTCTTCCTTTTAGTTAGGGCTTTGTAGATTTTTATCTTGTCAATTTTGAGAGATTCATCAACAGCTTCCTTAATTTCTCTCCTCGCACTTTTACAATCTTTTTCATACCATGGGTTGGTTTTGTTATTTCTTTTATTTCTTGAGACTTCAATTGAGAACTTTTTAATAGAATATGAGAGGGTTGTAGTAAAATTCTGATAGAGGTCATATATGTTGTCTATACTAGATAAAGGAAGAAAATTAGTTTTTAATTCATTTAGAAAGAGATCGTTTTTATTTCTATCAAATATTAAGTTCTTTTGACTATAAGGATTATCTTCAATAGGATCTCTATGCATGACAAAATTGAGAGTTATGAGTAAAGGCCTATGATCAGAGTCAGGCTTGTGGTCATCTAAGATGTCAAAATTTATTATTTCGTTGTTTAAAGGGAGATTGGAAATAACATAGTCTACCACACTACTGCCAAGCCCATGGATGTAGGTCATATGTCTAGAATTGGGCCACCTCTTTAGACCGTTGCAAATTATGAGATCCTGAGCACTACAGAGATTGACTAGCTCCGACCCAAACAAATTATCCCTGAGGTCTTCAGAGCTCCTTTTGTACCAGCTAGCTAAAGTAAGGTCTTTGTCTAACCAAAGAGGATTGGGGTTTGAATGATTTCTTAGAAGAATAGCTTGGTTGCTGGAAGTTCTAGCATTAAAGTCACCCATTAAAAGGATATTACCTTCATTCCTTAGGTTAGAAATATCATTCTCTAAACCATTATAAGGACTATTTTTATCTAGATTCTTTTTCTTATAGAAGTTAGAAATAATGGGGGGGGGGGGGAATAACAATTTCTATGTAGATATTTTTATCATTAATGTCAGTAATCTCAATCCAACTATATTGGTTGTAAGGGTAATTTTTATAAATCCTAGCATGGGGGGAGATGTTCTTCTTAATGTCGCAAGCTATGCCCCAAATGCCTCTACAGGAGGATCGCTTGTTCCAAGTAGACCATAGTGCAAAGCCATCTATGTTAGGGACCTTAGATTCTTCATGCTCCTGAGTTTCAACAAGAAATATAATATCAACATCATTTGAGATCCAACTTAGCTTGGGTCCTTTGTTCCATGGAAAGCCCCAACAGTTCCAAGAAAGAATTTGGAGCATGTTGAATTACTATTTATTACTATATTTTTGTTTTCTATCTTGAATAATGGCTTTTCTATTTCTAAGTATTGCCCATTTTCCTTCCTTCCTAGCTTCTTTTACCTTTTGAACTTCCTTTTTGCTTGATCTTCTGGAATGAGATATTCATTTATAAATATTCTCGTTCCTTTTAGACTTGAGGTTTTACTAAGTATGTCATACTTATGGTCAGTAGATCTCACCTTTATTCAGATCAGCCTTCCTTTATTCTCAATTAATTTCCCTAACCTTGTTGCTTCTGTGAGACACGTGGTTTCAATTTTTAATCTATTATGTAATTCTGTCTGGGCTATGGCTAAAGTATCATCGTCTAACTCCTCTTTCAAACCCAATATTATAAGGTTCAAGGCCCTTTTGTTATGCTCATGGTCTAATTTGATCAATTTTTTCATTTCATCTTTAATTGGTTTGATATCTAATTTACCTACCCCACTATTTAGGGTGAGAGTGTTGTTAACTTTTTCTTCTAATTCTTTAATCATGTCCTTCATTTTAAGACTCTCTATATTATCATCATCTCCTTACTGGGATGTTTGGTTTATATCTTGGTTTTTTTTTCTATGACCTACAACCTAGTCTCCATTGCCTCCATTTTATTCTCCAATAGTTCTATTTTATTTTCTATTTGTTTTTGGATCTTGTCTTCAAGAGATGTGATTTTTTTTCTAGCATGGCTTCTAACTAGGCTTGTAGCTTGACTTCTCTTTCTTCTCTACATTTCTCTAAAGACTCTATATACTCGTAAAGGTTTTGTAGAGTAACTGTGCTAGGTCTACCTTTGGTAATCTTTGGACAAAGAAAAGGTAGACCTAGCACAGTTACCAAGATAAGGAATGTGTGCACCTGAATATCAACAAACCGGACAATAGACCTCAAGTGCCCAGGTCTGAAAAATTATCAAGAAAAAAAAACCGTAGACCCAAGTATTAATCGAGAAAATTCACCAAAGACCCAAATATTAAATGAGAAAATTCACCGTAGAATTTTCATCGCAAACCCAAGTATTTACCAAGATAAGGAATGTGTGCACCTGAATATCAACAAACCGGACAATAGACCTCAAGTGCCCAGGTCTGAAAAATTATCAAGAAAAAAAAACCGTAGACCCAAGTATTAATCGAGAAAATTCACCAAAGACCCAAATATTAATTGAGAAAATTCACCGTAGAATTTTCATCGCAAACCCAAGTATTAATCGAGAAAATTTTCACCACGGAATTTCAACACAGACCCAAGTATTAATCGAGAAACTTTTCACCGCAGATTTTCACCCCTAAATTCTAAATAATGAATTTCTATAAATTTCAAGAAACTTTCATATATATTCTAAATTTTCATATATATTCTAAATAATGAATTTCAATATGAATTTTTTAAATGAATTTCAAGAATTTTTTCAAGAAACATATGAATTATTTTTTAAATGAATTTCAAGAAATATTTCAAGAAACTTTCATATATATTCTAAATAATGAATTTCAAGAAAATTTTCAAGAAAAAAAATGAATTATTTTTTAAATGAATTTGAAGAAAATTTTCATGAAAATTTAAGAGACAATATTTTGAAATTAATTTCAATAAAAATTTCAATGAATTTCATATATATTTTAAATAAGAAATTTCAAGAAAAATTTGAAGAAACTTTCTCATATATATATTCTAAATAATGAGTTTAAAAAAAAAGAGTCAATAAATTTCATATATATTCTGAATAACGAATTTCGAGAAAAATTTAAAGAAACTTTCATTTATATTCTAAATAATGAATTTCAAGAAACATTCATATAAATTATAAATAATAAATTTCAAGATATTTTCATACATATTCTATGAATTGAATTTCATATATATTTTAAATAAGGAATTTCAAGAAAATTTTGAAGAAACTTTCTCATATATATATTCTAAATAATGAGTTTTAAAAAAAAATCAATAAATTTCATATATATTCCAAATAACGAATTTTGATAAAAATTTAAAGAAACTTTCATTTATATTCTAAATAATGAATTTCAAGAAACTTTCATATAAATTTTAAATAATAAATTTCAAGATATTTTCATATATATTCTAAATAATATATTCTATGAATTTCAAGAAAAATATGAATTATTTTTTAAATGAATTTCAAGAAACTTTCATAAACAAAAATTTCAAGAAACTTTCATATATATTCTAAATAATGAATTTCAATATGAATTTTGTTAAATAAACTTCAATAAAAAATTCAACATATAAATGGCTTTTTGAATGAATTTCAAGATTCTAAATAATGAATTTGAATATGAATTTTTTAAATGAATTTCAATAAAAATATGAATTATATTTTAAATGAATTTCAAGAAAAATATGAATTATATTTTAAATGAATTTCAAGAGAAATTTCGAGAAACTTTGAGAAACAAAAATTTCAAGAAACTGTCATATATATTCTAAATAACGAATTTCAATATGAATTTTTTAAATGAGTTTCAAGAAAAATTTCAACAAACATATGAATTACTTTTTAAATTAATTTCAGGATTATGAATAATGAATTTCAAATTGAATTTTTTAAATGAATTTCATGAAAAATATGAATTATTTTTTAAATAAATTTCAAGAAAAATTTCAAGGAATTTTCATTTATTCTAAATAATGAATTTCAAGAAAAATTCTTTCATATATATTCTAAATAATAAATTTCAATATGAATTTTTTAAATGAATTTCAAGAAAATTTTCAAGAAACTTTCATATATATTCTAAATAATGAATTTCTAGAAAAATTTTAAGAAACTTTCATATATATTCTAAATAATTAATTTCAAGACACATTTCAAGAAAATTTCATATATATTCTAAAAAATGAATTTCAATATGAGTTTTTTAAATGAATTTCAAGAAAAGTTTCAAGAAACATATGAATTATTTGTAAATGTATTTCAAGAAAAATTTCAAGAAACTTTTATTTATATGCTAAATAATGAATTTCAAGAAAAAATTCAAGAAACTTTCATATGTATTCTAAATAATGAATTTCAATAAAAATTTCAAGAAACTTTAATATATATTCTAAATAATGAATTTCTAGAAAAATTTCAAGAAACTTTCATGTATATTCTAAATAATAAATTTCAAGAAAACTTTCAAAAAACATTCATACATATTCTAAATAATAAATTTCTAGAAAAATGTCGAGAAAATTTCATATATATTCTAAATAATGAATTTCAAGAAAATTTCTTATGTATTCTATATTTTCATATATATTCTAAATAATGGATTTCAATATGAATTTTTTAAATGAATTTCAAGAAACATATGAATTAGTTTTTAAATGAATTTCAAGAAAAAATTCAACAAACATATGAATTATTTTTAAAATGAATTTCAATAAGCTTTTAGAAACAAAATTTTCAAGAAACTTGCATATATATTCTAAATAATGAATTTCGCTATCAATTTCTAAAATTAATTTCAAGAAAAATATGAATTATTTTTAAAATAAATTTCTAGAAACTTTCAGAAACAAAGATTTCAAGACACTTTCACATATATTCTAAATAATGAATTTCAATATGAAGTTTTTAAATTAATTTCAAGAAACATATGATTTTTTTTTTAAATTAATTTCAAGATTCTAAATAATGAATTTCAATATGAATTTTTTAAATGAATTTCAAGAAACATGCAAAAACAAAAAAATTCAAAAAACTTTCATATATATTATAAATAATGAATTTATGAATTTTTTAAATGAATTTGAAGAAAAAATATTTCATAGATATTCTAAATAATGTATTTCAATATGAATTTTTTAAATGAAATTCAAGATTCTAAATAATGAATTTAAATATGAAACTTTTAACTGAATTTCAAGAAAAATATGAATTATTTTTTAAAATTTCAAGAAAAAATTCAAGAAACTTTCAGAAACAAAAATTTCAAGAAATGAATTTCAATATGAATTATTTAAATGAATTTCATGAAAAATTATTTCATATGTATTCTAAATAATGAATTTCAATATGAGTTTTTTAAATTAATTTCAAAAAACATATGAATTATTTTTTAAATGAATTTCAAAGTTATAAATAATGAAATTTAATATGAATTTTTTAAATGAATTTCAAGAAAACTATGAATTATTTTTTAAATTAATTCCAAAAAAAGTTTCAAGAAACTTCTAGAAACAAAAAATTTAGGAAACTTTCATATATATTCATGAATTTTAATATGAATTTTTTAAATGAATTTCAAGAAAAAATATTTCATATATATTCTAAATAATGAATTTCAATATGAATTTCAAGAAAATTTTCAAAAAACATATGAATTATTTATTAATAAATTTAAAAAAAAAAATCAAGAAACATCCAAAACAGTATTTTGAAATTCATTTCAAGAAAAAATTTCAATAAATTTCAAATATGATTTTTTTAAATGAATTTCAAAAAAAAATCAAGAAACATATGAATTATTTTTTAAATGAAACTAGAGAAAAATTCAAGAAACTTTCAGAAACAATATTTTGAAATTCATTTCAATAAAAATTTCAATGAATTTCATATATATTCTGAATAATAAGTTTGTAGAAAATTTTCAAGAACTTTCATATATATTCTAAATAATAAAGTTCACGAAAATTTTCAAGAAAATTTCATAAATATTCTAAATTTTCGTATATACTGCAAGTAATGAATTTCAATATGAATTTTCTAAATAAATTTCAAGAAAAAATTCAAGAAAGATATGAATTATTTTTTAGATGAATTTCAAGAAAAATATGAATTATTCTTTAAATAAATTTCAAGAAACTTTCAGAAACAAAAATTTCAAGAAACATTCATGTATATTCTAAATAATGAATTTCAATATGAATTTTTTAAATTAATTTCAAGAAAAATTCTTTTATGGATATTTTAAATAATGAATTTCAATATAAATTTTTTAAATGAATTTCAAAAAAAATATGAATTATTTTTTAATTGAATTTCAAGAAAAATTTCAAAACACTTTCAGAAACAAAAATTTCAAAAAACTTTCATATGAATTTCAATATGAATTTTTTAAATGAATTATTTTTTAATTGAATTTCAAGAAAAATTTCAAAAAACTTTCATATGAATTTCAATATGAATTTTTTAAATGAATTTAAAGAAAAATTATTTTATAGATATTCTAATTAATGAATTTCAATATGAATTTTTTAATTGACTTTCAAGAAATTTTCAAGAGACATATGAAATATTTTTTAAGTGAATTTCAATATGAATTTTTTAACTGAATTTCAAGAAAAATATGAATTATTTTTTAAATGAATTTTTAAAAAAAATTCAAGAAACTTTCATAAACAAAAATTTCAAGAAACTTTAATATATATTATAAATAATGAATTTCAATATGAATTTTTTAAATGAATTTGAAGAAAATTTCTTTAATAGATATTCTAAATAATGAATTTCAATATGAATTTTTTAAATGAATTTCAAGAAAAATATGAATTATTTTTTAAACGAATTTCAAGAAAGATTTCAAGAAACTTTCATATATATTCTAAATAATGAATTTCAATATGAATTATTTAAATGAACTTATGATTAATGATGTTTCAATGACCAAGAAATTTGAAGTAACAATAGCATGGACAAATATTCAATTTTATTACACTCTCAGGCAATATGATTAACCATAGAGACAACATTGATCACTATGTTGTAGTGGAACAAAATCTTGGGGTGTTATTGTGAAATTGAGGGGTTGTATCAAAGTTTAGGTAACTTAGAGGAGAGCTCTATTGAGATGGTCAATTGCATAGAGAGGCCAAGGGTGTGTATGTGTAGAAATGAAATCTAGGAGCTGAGATGACAATGTATGAGGGTTGAGAGATGAGTTAAGTATGAATTGTCGTGGAATGAGAAAATTGAGGAGAGAATAAAAATGCTACAAGGGATGAGTATTAAGTATGTTTTTAACCAACAGTGTAGGATGTTGATTGGAACAAAGGGCCAAAAGCATAGGAGAAAATAGAGCTGAAATCAAGCCAAGTGGGTGCCATAACAATGAGCATTATTTTCCTTAATGAATGTAGTTTTTAGCCGGCAAACTAGGAAGTTGGTGCTTCCATCTAGTTGGTATCTAAGGAGAGATTGGAGGTTGGTTCCTACTACAAGTGGGTCCTTATATAAATCCATGAATTTGGTGCTTCATGGTAAGTTTATTAGGTGTTTGCAAAAGAAGGGAGTTGGTGCTTCTTGCTAGTGGGTGCTAGCAAAAAATTGAAGGGAGTTAGTGCTTCTTTTGAGTGGTGGCTCATAAACAATTTGATGTAATAGAGTAGGAGATTATTTTTACATCCAATAACAAACAATATTTGGTGGCTTTTGTCCTGGAATGTTTTACAAATTTAAACCTCGGTGTCTCATGCATTTGATATGCGTGGTGTATGTGTTCATGTGTCGATTTGTATTGTTGGTACATGATATGTGGTTGATGATCACATGAATAATTTCCAAGCTTGAATGATGAATATAAATTGGCACAAAATTTTAAATTATCCTTAATACTAATTCAACCCCCATCTTAGTATTAACATTGTTTCCAACACTATATTGAGCAGTGTTAAGAATAAAATGAACATTTCCAGTATTAGAAATAATTCTCATGACATTCAAACTTAAATATAGCATTGGTGTATTCCCAAGACACCTTGGGACGAAATATTTTTTCACCTTTGTAATACTAAGAGGGTTGAATATGAAAAAAAAATTCTCTTAGATTCACAACCTCTTACACACATCTGTTCTAATTTTATAACTATTTTCACACTACCAACCTTATTGGATTATTAATTCAACAAAACTATGATGATATAGGCATGATACTCTCTTCTTTTTTATCATGGAAATGAAATGTTAAAAAATATCAATTAATTTCTTACTCTTTTAAGGTATGATAGACCACATTAATCTTAGTGAATTTTAATTAGAATCATCATCAACATCATTAATAAAATATTCAATTTCCAAGATATCCAATACGTTCGTTGTAAAAAAATGATTATTACACTTAGGACTAGTGATTCTATTCCACTATTTTCAGAGAAATAAGCAAATACTCTTTGATCCAAAAGGAATTGTAATGTGTTTTTATGGTATTGAAAGTATGTTCATTAGCTCTTATCTTTGGTGCAATTAAATATGTGACCAGCACACTCAAAATTACACTTATGACCCAAGTTAATTCACAGGTATTTTTTATTCCACCTGTGAGACAAGGGTATTTTAGGTAACAATAAAATAAAAGTATCAAAGATAACAAGTAATGTATGGAAGGAAGCTTGCAAGTCTCACAACCTTGAGGTCACAGGTTCAAATCATGTCTCCTCCATACATGTACTTCTTAATAAGAATAATAAGAGGGAGATGTATAATTCATTAAATTATTAATATAAAAATAATATATGAACTTTAAGACCATTCATAATAATAAGAAATATTCAATGTGGGTCACCAATAAAAAATTTTAATACATTGGTAAGAAACCATCTTAATGTGGACAAGGTCATCCATAGATAAAATGTATATTAATGTGGATAAGATAATCCATAGATAAAATTTCTCAATGCACATATTATGTAGAATAAACAAATTGGAAAAAACATGTTTGTATACCTAAAACATTTGAAATACTATCACTATTTTACATTTTGGTGCTTTTTAGGTACAATTATTTTTGATCAATTTTCCCTAAAATAAAACAGATATTTTTTTGGACTTAAGGGTTTAAGTTACTTTAATTATTTTTCTAATTGAAAATTTTCATTGGATGGTGTAAATTGCATTATGCCAACATATTCTCATAGTCACCACTATATCAACGAATGAAATTGTAAGTAATAAAGTCCTTGCATATATAAATCAATTTTTTACACCATGTTTAAATTTTTTTTTGTTAAGGATTTATTGTGCCTATTTTTTAGAAACACATATGGAGATAAGAGAAAATGAAATTAAAAATAAATATTATGAAAACTACCTTAAAACAGGGTTTGGTGCTAACATACGTGTGTTACAATATTGAACGTGTGCATGTTAACATTCTCTATGTTGAATTTTGAAGCATGTCATTCCCATGAGCTGTTGTGGTGTATTTTTAATGATTCATTATCATCCTGTGCAAATTTCACTCTATGCAAAATTTGTGCCACCCTTCCAGATGCCTTTCAACGCATGTTTCCCAAAGGTGTTAGCTTAAAATTTGGCCATTTCTCTCCTTATTATTTTGTAGAGTGGGAAATTTGGATGCTCATGTTTGTAGGTAACAAGGAATAAGAAAATGGTTTCCTCAAGTGAATGTCACAATTTTTTTTTTACCATTTTTCTATATTGTACCATGTATTGCATTAGATTAAGGGTTTACATAGATTTTCTCGATAGCCTGATATTAGCCTATATTTTTTGTTGTGTTGGTTAGCTGTACTTGTGTGTATTCTCCCAATGCTAGATTCATGCTTCTAACTACGAATCCTTTGGTACCACAAGAAAAGTTCCATCATTTGCACACAGAGTGTTTTCCATGGGTTTTTAGGTCTCCCAAAAAATGGGTTATGAGTCCATATTATGTATCATATGGTTTTGTTTTATTTTTTTCTCAAGAGGGTTTTGAATTGTAAGATGTAGCCTAGGATTTGTTTAGGCATAGTGAAGGTTGTTTGTGTTATTTTTCAGGTTTATGGTTGATATTTATAATTGTGTAGGTGTTGTGTCAAGGAAAATATCCAAGATAATGAGTGTACCCCTACGGACCAAAAGTGTCTCATCTTTGTTGGGAATTAGTTGGAAGACAAATACACTCTCATCATCTAAAATATCCAAAGAGAATCCACTCTCAACCTCATCCTCTGTCTCATAGGTAACACGTATATTTTCATTAAAACCCTGGTCCTTTATCTCAAAGGTGGCATGCAGATTTAATGCAAGTTCTTGCAAGCTACTGCATGCACTATTAAGGAATTGGTGTTGTGGAGATTATTTTTCAGTCATTATTGTTCATCAATTTTTATTTTCACAAATCATGGCCTTTGTAAAACCTGAAAATGCATTTCAGTTCAATAATCATTTAAATTTATTTTAATAAAAATACTTTAATTCAAAGAAATGTTTAACAGATTTCATAAATAAGATACCTTCACTAGAAAATTTGGCCCAATTTCCTATGGCCACTTCGTCGCTATTTTGACACATAGTCGTCGCAAGAGCGACAGTTAGAGGTCAGAAAAAATGTGGCTAGCCATTACGTCACAATTCCGACGTTTTGCCAAAGTGTCGCAATACCGACACCTTTTCCGACATTTCCAAACAACCGTCGCTCTTCCGACGTTTTCCAAAGTGTCGCAATACCAACGCTTTCAAAGCGTCGCAATAATGATGCTTATAGAGTGTCGCAATACCGACGCTTTCAATGTGTCGCAATACCAACACTTACAAATACCGACGCTTTCAAAGTGTCGCAATACTCTATGGCTAACCAGGCTTTTAAGGTGTCGCAATACCAACGCTTCTAAGCGTCACAATACCGATGTTTTTGTCGCCAGGCATCACAAGACCGATGTTTCTTGTGGCGTTGCAAGACCGATGCTTTGTCTCAGTGCGTTGCAAGACCGACGTTTTTGGACATCGCAAGACCGACTCTTTCCCAAGGTGTCACAAAACCGACATTTTCAAGGCGTCGGTATACCGATGCTTTGTTAAATTTTAAAAAAAAAATGAAAATTAGTAATTTCTAATTTTCATTACCATAATTTCATTCCAAAATGAAAATTACCACATCTTCTTACCGTAATTTCTTATATAGATCTATTTTCTCAAGACAATTTAATTCACCTGCAAGATTCCACCTTACAGTACTATGGGTTTTTAACGATTTTTCAGAGTTTTAATTTGAGTTTTAAATGATACCTGTTTTCCCAATATTCCAATTGAAAATTTATGTAGGTGAAAAAGTCTCTGGTGTCAAATGCAAGTATATTGTGAAGCACATATAAAGGAACCAGTCTCAAGAAAACTGTTGATTTTTCATTTCACCGTTCATAACTTTATAACAACATTAATAAACTCATATCATAAACTGCATTGGACACTACAGGCCATCATTTTTCATGAAAGTAAATACACAACAGAGATACAAGATAAACCTAGTATATATTGGCCTCCACAGAGGTTATAATGTTGTTTCCTTGAGAAATTTCACCCTCACGTGAAGCAGAGATACACTATCCTAATAGAGAGCTTCTATTTCATATTTTTGACTACTGTTATAAAACCAGATTAGCAAGCAACGGTTGATACGAGCCACTTAGAGTGATACTCCCACAAGTTTACAAAAAACGCAGTCCTAGGAGCATAATAATACGCACTGGTAAGGAGAATGTCTGTATTCAAGCATAGAGATAATGCCCACGAGCAGTCTGAAACATGCCATGACTTCCAGCTGAGGAAAATGCTCTTCAAATAATGGTGCACTTACCCTTTACTACCCAGAAATTTTCTCCCATCCACATTCACACGCTCAGCACTATTCTGACAAGGATTATGGCTCCAAAAACCCAGTAACTTGTCTTCAACCAGCTTCACAACTTGTCCCAAGAGAAGTTTAAATATAACACCCCATCTTATCAAGGGATTCAACCCCAAAAACTAGAGGAACTCAACCAGACTCACCTGTAGAGAGTTGGGTCAACTTTCCTTGGAATCAGCCCCTATATGGAATATGTCCCAACTAATATTCCATAGAAAGACAAAACATCACATCCTATAGTTCAACACCCAATACTGCAAAAATTTAAAATAACTATTATGATGACATACATCCAATAAAAATGTTAGTAAAGAATGGTGACACACTACATGCCTCTCCAGTTAGGAGATCTTGATCTCAATTCAAATTCTTATCTGAATGCTAAAACTCAACGTGTTATGTGCCTATATTTATGAACTCCATAAACAGCAGAGCAATGGATATCTTTGGGAGGGTTCTTGAATACAAACTGTTGTGCAATGTGAAAGTAGCTTTTGGTGACTATGGTTTAACTGATAATATATGGGTTGAGTTTTATTCCCATCCTGTATATTTACATTCACATTTCCATGAACAACTCTCTTGTTCTCAAGCCTGATTACAGTAAATATGATACTTCTTAGTCATCTCACACAATATTATATATAACGTTGCAATTACATTGGCTTCATCTGGGAAACCCAAGTGTTTCAACCTGAAATTAGAAATCATTAAATAATTGTGTAATTACTGGGTAAGCCCCCATATTATAGTAAAGGATGATGGGTAATCCCCCAGGATAAGCCCACATCTTATCAAGGGATTCAACCCCGAAAACTAGAGGAACTCAACCAGATTCACCTGTAGAGAGTTGGGTCGACTTTCCTTGGAATCAGCCACTATATGGAATATTTCCTAGCCAATGTTCCATAGAAAGACAAAACATCACATCCTACATTTCAGCACCCAATACTGCAAAAATTTCAAATAACTATTATGATGACATACATCCAATAAAAATTTCAGTAAAGAATGGTGACACACTACATGCCTCTCCAGTTAGGAGATCTTGATATCAATTAAACTTATTATCTAAATGCTAAAACTCAACGTGTTATGTGCCTATATTTATGAACTCCATAAACAGTAGAGCAATGGATATCTTTGGGAAGGTTCTTGAATACAAACTATTGTGCAATGTGAACGATGTCGTGTCGCGCCGTGTCACAAGCCTGCATATGTCTAATATTTTTCTTCTTGTGACACCAATTGGCCTTCTCATTCACTATTACAGTTCTTCAAGAAGGACTGTGCACAAATTAAACTCAACAGAGACACTACAACAAGTACTTCTCTTGCAGAAATTATTTTACAAGAAATATATATACACCACTTGTTTACACTTGACAACACTTATTTATTTATACCATAACAATGAAACACTTTTTTATTTACACCCATAATAACATGTGTGTGTGCCTTGATTGATGTACACACCTTTTTTTACTTGTGATTCTCCAGTCTGCCATATAGTAAGAGTAATAATACATGCAAGAGTAGCTAGTATTCTGTCATATGCCAAGAAATAGAATTCTTGATCCATCTAAAACCTATGTCTCGGCTTGAAGGACCTTTGAAAAACCATAAGGGAGAAGAACATTGACCCAAGTATGAAGAAAACTTGGAAAAAGAAAATGGAGTTCTAGGATGGAGTCTGGACTATGCAGGTATGGAGCTTTAAGACCAAGAATACCATATTAAGTACTAGATGAGAGTATGAAGGATGTCATCTAAGTTCAAACTAGAATGAAAATAGAGTAATGAAGACTTTCAATAGAATTGGTTCATAGAAATATGAAGAACATGTGTCTAATGATGATGTGTAGGAAGGCTGGACAATGAGCCTGTCTCTAAATTGCATCAAGATAGGAAGCCATCTTGCTTGCGGGTTTGTCAAGTTATATGTCTGAATTTCTTGTATTTGTTTTATATGGATGATGTTGTTCAACTCTTGCCTAGTAGGTAAGAGGCAAGCTAGTGCATTAAGGGGGCATTTAAATGGAGGACGACAGTCAAATGAAATACCTACAGACATTAGAATATTACAGATCTGTGCAAACTGCAAACTAGCCTTGAGCTCACCTTAGGGGATTGCTAAACAGTGGACTCTAAAGAACAATAGGCTAGGTAGGGATATCAGTCCTACACGTTCACCGAGTCAACAAATATCTAAGCTTAATGTAGAAATTATTTGTCGCTCGATGCGTTACTAGCGGTTAGAACCAACAGTTTGTTCTCTAGACGTCACAATTGAATCCCTACATGCTGTCAATATATTTCCCCAATATATTTCCCCTCGAATTTGGGAGAATCTCTCGTTCTATAGCCCTAATATAAATCTAATTAGTACTATTTCCAACTAAAAATTTAAACATAATCTAAAGTCAAAGGGGTTGTGCCCCAAATTTGCAAAGGTGATGGGTGGAGGGATGAAAATAGTGAGGTGCAATTAGGGCTATTTCCAACTCAGAATTTAAACATATATAGTCGCAAATCAAAGGTGTTGGGCACCAAAATTTGCAAGGATAATGGGCCGAGGGATGAAAATGGTTAGTTGGACCTCCCCTTGTATAAGATAAAATGGAGGAAGCTCAGGACTCATATTCGTTTTTGATGTGTTAATTGAAAATTTTCATTGGCTTTTTAAATCTCTATAGTGATCTCCATACATTTTTGTGACATACACTGGTAGAGGTATAACGAGGGAATTTTCCTTTCCTCTTTTGGATTCAGTTATGGGTTGAATATCAACCCAAATATTGACATCTGAAGGGAAGAAACCATTTTTTAGACACTTATTTGAATGATGAATTCAGTTTACCATATCCACTATAATGTTGGTTGGTGCAAGTCTCTGATGCCATGCATTTTTTTCCTATACAGCTCTGTTCTTGCAGCCACAAATTGGAATCTTATAAAGGATTTGGGAATACGCAGTCATATTGATTGGGGTATCGGCACTTTGGTAATGAGCTAAATCCTCTCCTATTCTCTGCAAATTTAAGATCATTAATGTTTAGGTTAGGTGGAAGATTCAAATGGTATGGTGCGAGAAACATACTAGTGAGTGTCTCAAAATGCTATCTATACTATATTTGTCTAACGAATTGTATTGAATATTGGAAATTTAACTCGATTTATTTTCTAACCCCAATAAGAAATTATCTCTTGAACTTGGTGGACAGGAACTAAAGACGAAAAAAAATCAAACTATAGAATTATTTAGAATTTTTCAGCCATATTGGGCACACATTTTCTCCGGAATCTCAAGCATATTAGCAAATCAAATTTGTTTGTGGGACAAAGGAATCTCAAGCATATTACCAAATCAAATTTGCAAAATTTTGAAGACAAACTTGATCATTTCCAACCAAATTGTGAGGTTCATGACATTTGTAAAAATATCTTTAAGAATTTTTTAAATTTTCTTAACGTTGTTTGCTAAACTGAAACATACATATCAAATTCCCCCGATCGGGGTGTTATGTGGATGATCTGGCCTCCGATTTCAATTCCATAGAGTTTTTAGCAGCTCAAAACAACTAATAGATGGCAACACAATTTTAATATATACTAGAAGCAAAACCTCATCTCCAAGTTCTGCAATACGCTCGATCATCTCCAATGGTGATCCAGGTCCAACAAGTGAAGCAAATTCCTTTTCGTTTGTGGAAAATATGTTCCCATCAGAACCCAGTGCCCTGTCAGATGAAAATCCATATTACTAAATTACAGCATTGCTAAGATAATTTAACTCAGTCAAGTTAATATTTCTAGTGATTCAATTTGTAGAGAGGCTGACTGCAGCCTCCTCTTCCTATAAAATTCCCTGCAATAATAAGGGTGTTGCATAAATGAATTGAGTTCACAAGGTTAAAAAATATTTCAAGGGAAATTTCCCATTCAAAACATAAGCGCGGAAATGAAAAACTCCAGGAGGAAATCTAGAAATGCAACCTGTTGAAAAACTAGAAGTAGCAGATTTCAACCCCTAATATGTAAAATGCCTGCAGGTTTTACTTTGAAAAAGGCACTCTAATCTCCTTGCCAAGCAATATACAAGAACTAAATGACATCAGTATACAACAACCTTAGCTAATGGTTCTCTTTTCGTTGACTCTTCACTCCATGGTTCCTTTGAGGAGTGTAGATTTATAGATTGTTATTGCTTTTAATTATGCCCGGCACAGGGCTCTCCTTTATGTGCTTTTGTGAACTCTTCTATTGATCCATCCTCAAATTCTTCATCTAATGTGTCTGTAGTTACTGGACAGTAGCATATAGAGCACCTGCTGGTAGGTTATAAGGGCAGACTTTGGGTTAGTTTTAGACACCAAAAGGGTGCACTTCATGGGATAGCCTTATCCTTTTTCTAAGTGAAATGGATGAAGCAGCGAATGAATATCAAATCAGAGGTGTTCATGGTAAATAAAGCATGAATGACTAGTGAAGGAGATAAGATACATTTATCCACATAGATTGTTTCATAAGTTGCCTTGTTATCCCTACCCAGAATCTGTTTTGTGGGAAAAAAATTCAACACTGGAAGATACCCGAAAGAACCCTAGATCTGTTGTAATATACTCTAGATCAAAAATTCGTTGAAAATATTTGTAGATCTATGAAATATTTGTTGTAAATTTTGCAAATGTTTGTATATCTTAAACAAAATGAGTTTTCAATTTTGGATTTAAAAAGGCTCTTCAATGTAAAATTGCCCAGATAACCATATAAATTTGGAGTTTTCTTTGAGCCATACAAGTGCGCATATAGTTTCTTTCAACCATTATGGATCTAGTTTTGAATATTTGTTCTTTGCTGGTAGTGATAAAGCCATCTAATCGACTAGTTGTTGATTCTATTTTAAAATTGCCCAAATATTTGTAGATTTGGCAATTCTCGAGTTATAAAATTGCAACTTTTTTGGATCTGCACCTGTAATATGAATTATAAAGTTGTGGATTTTTTTGGATCTGCATCTGTAGTACATTTCACAGTGTGAAACAGTTGATCTATCCCATCTTCAATTGGATGAACTCATATCAATGTGTTTCTTATTTTACTCAGTACCCCAGCCTCAAATTTCTTGATACTCCAAACTTGTGCACTTGCATGAGTTTTTCGAACTAAAATTCATAGCTTAAACTTCATGAAACTGGTGGAGTCAAATTCATGCAAGTGCAAACACATCTTACACATCCTCTTTGAAACTCATCCAAAAGAACACTGGAAGACATCTAGAGAGAACCTTATAGCCTAACACAATCCAATGGAATTGACCAAAAAAAACCCAAATAGGCTGGTCAACCCTACTATAGGAGGAAGGGCCTACAGTAAGAACTTACCATTTTGCAAGAGCTGAGGGCGAATGCTGTTCTGCAAGAGCTGAGGGCGATTTCTAAGGGAGAATTCTGAGGGTGAATGATGTTCTGCAAGAGCTAGGGGAGAATGCTGAGGATGAATGTTGTTCTACAAGAGCTGAGGGCGAATGCTGTTCTGTAAGAGCTGAGGGAGAATGCTGATGGAGAATGCTATTCTGCAAGATTTGAGGGAAAATGTTGTTCTACAAGAGCTGAGGGTGAATGCTGAGGGAAAATGATGTTCTGCAAGAGCTGAGGGTGAATGCTGAGGGCGAATGTGCATGTAGTTTTTAATAAAATCATTTTTATTTACATTTGATTTTTTCATTCCAAATTAGCGCGCATTTCAAATGAGCGCAAATTTGATTTTTACATTTGATTTTTTTCATTTCAAATCATTTTTATTTGGAGGAATCCATCGCAATAGCGAAGCTTTGGGGCATAGTGTCGCAATTGCAACGTTTGGAGGAAACATCGCAATTGCGACACTATGCCCCAAAGTGTCACTATTGTGACTACTTCCTCTAAACGTCGCAATTGCGACACTTAGACTAATGGTCGCAATTGCGACGTTTGGAGGAAGCTATCGCAATAGCGACGCTTTGGAGCATAGTGTCGGTATTGCGACGAATTCCTCCATACGTCACAATTGCGACACTTTGTCTAAGTGTCGGTATTGCGAAACTTGTCTCTAAATGTCGGTATAGCGACGGTTTCGGGCGAGATTTGAAAAACTTGAAAAATTTTGGAGAAATTTCCGACATTTGGTCAAAAGTGTCGGAACCAAGTGTCATAATTTCCGCCAAATGTACTAGTGCTTAGACTTCATGTTTATGTCCAATTATGGAACATATTTCCTTAATTCCCATCATCATTGAAATAAATATAAAAGTTCCATGTTGATCTGTTAGGTCCCTATATTACTAATATAGTCCCTTATTATTGTTAGTGTAACCCCCTTATTGTTATTATTGTACCCTTGTAACCCCCATATTGTTATTATTGTGCCCTTAAATTATTATTGTTAGGTCGGCTAGGATTACATTGTGGTCCCACTAGGATTACATTGTGGCCCTATGGACTCCTATATATAGAAAGGAGGTTTTGTAATTTGTATCATCCAATAATTGTTCATTCATGTAATGTATTGGAGGTTGCCCCTTGAAGTGGCTTATTTCTAAGGCGTTGATATCACTTTTCTTCTATTTTTGGAGCTGGTTTCACAACATTTGGTATCAGAGCTTTGGATTCTAGAGTTTCGCTGCCCAAAATAGGTCATCATGGCATTTTCTGTTGAGATTCAACAAGGTGATGAGCTTAGTGAAAAGATTCACCTTCACTAAGTGGGCCCACAGGCTATTTTTGGCACAAAGTCTATTTTTAGACTATGTCTATTTTTAGACATGTCGATCATATTCTATGAGTTGCAGGATGTTATTTGTGGATGGTTGGTCAAGTTGGAAAAATATATGGAATTCTATTTTTAGACATATTGGACGGAATCTATTTTTAGATTACCAGTCTAAAAATAGATATGTCGAATATTGTTAGCTCTTAATAATATTTGGACTCTAAACATTATCTTATTCTCTTGGAGCACTTCAGTTAAGTGCATAGATGTGGCACAGCAGCTGACAGAAGGAATTGCGCTATTCCTGAGGGTTTACTGGAGCTAATGCATGAGGACTTCAGTTAGAACTCATGTGATAGATTTTGGTGGAGATATGGAAGTAGTTGGTGGAGTTGTATTTAATTTAACTCAGTTAGATTCAATTGAGCTAGTTGTATCTAGTATAACTGATTGATACTCTAATGAGAGTGGTGTGAATTAATTACTTAATTAATTCACTAAATAATAACTCATTAATCAACTGAAGAATACATCATTTAACTACAATGCATGTTAGTTTCAATGGAGACCAGTGGAGAGGTAGGTGAAAGAGCAAGTGTGACTATCAGTTGTGACTATAGTGATGCATTGATTGCATCCAACACTCAGTGGAGATGCCAATGAGGATTGCGTGAGCAAGGCTGGATGAATTTGAGTTCATTCAGAGCCATTCTTCATTAGGGATTGTGCAGTAGAGGCAGGCTAGCAGGTGGCAGATATCGGTACATGGATTTGCAAGATCGGGCCTGATTAGTGTGTAGCGATTGTATTGTACTGAGAGCTTGACATGTTTATATTTGTATGAGGATTGTTACATGATCTCTATGAAATATATTATATACATATATTTGGGGTTTTTAGCTTTAGGCTTTCCCATTAAACAACTGTGTTAATGTGAATGTTTATGGTTTCATGTGTGCATTGCAATTGATTTAATTTCTGCATGTGATGATCAATGGTGGAATAGATTTTGTATTGTGCATGAAGTTAAATAGTGTGTGATCAGGAGAATATTTGATATATAACACATAAGTTATATAATTTCTACATGGTATTAGAGCAACATTGATCAGAGAAAATTGCAATTATTGAAGAGGTTGAGTTTTGTGCTGGTGGAATTCGAATTTGCTGAAGTGTTTTCTTGGTGTCGAAGTTGAGCATTCATTGAAATGTCTTTCAAAAAATTGTGATTGGAGTATGCCCTTGATGGAAGCTTGAATTATATTGAATGGAAGGATAGGATGGAGGCGGTGCTGGATGATAATCGGTTGAAGGAGTTCATAGATGCTGAAATTCCAAAACCTGCTTCTAGCAATGCAGCCGCACTTGATGCGTGGAAAAAGAAGGTAGCGAAGTGTCGAAGAATTCTATTGGAAGGTTTGAAGGATCACATAATGTCCAGGCTTCATGGTAAAGTTACTCCATTCTTAATGTGGAAAACTTTGACAGACTTGTTCCAAAGTAGAAGCAACCAGAGGAAGTTGGCGCTTAAAGACAAGCTCAGGAAAATAAAAATGGAGAAAGGTGACAGTATACCAAAATACCTCACAAAGTTTTTCCACTACAAGGATGAGCTGGGAAGTGTGGGTGTTACTGTAGATGAAGAGGACTTGGTGAGCTTGGCTCTCCTTGGGCTTCTGAAGAGTTGGCATAGCTACGAGGACTCTGTCAATGGTCAGGAGAAACTGTTGGGATGGGAGCGACTTTGGTCGGATCTTGTGCAGGAGGAGATAAGGCGGGGTACCAGGGATGGATCTTCATTGAAGAATGAAGATGAATAAAATTTCGCTTTAGCAGCCAAAGCAAGGAAAGGGAAGGGAAAGAAAAATCCTTCTCAATCCGGTGCGAAAGGCAAGAAGCAGGACTTGTCCAAGGTGAAGTGCTTTCACTGTCACCAACACGGACATTATGCCACTAATTGTCCACAGAAGAAGAAAAATAAGCAGGCTGCTACATCTGCAGCTGGAGAGGCCTTAGCCTCGCATTTTGAGCTAGATTTTTCTTTGATCGCATGCTTGGTTTCAAGTGTGATGGGATAGGTGTGGTTTCTTGACAGTGGTGCTTCTTTCCATATGACTGGAGACAAAGATTTGTTTAGTGATTTGGATGAAAGGGATCTTGGAGTGCACATCGAGATGGGCGATGATGGTAGATACAGTACGACTGGTATCTCTATGAAATATATTATATACATATATTTGGGGTTTTTAGCTTCATGCTTTCCCATTAAAAAAATGTGTTAATGTGAATTTTTATGGTTTCATGTGTGCATTGCAATTGATTTAATTTCTGCATGTGATGATCAATGGTGGAATAGATTTTGTATTGTGCATGAAGTTAAATAGTGTGTGATCAAGAGAATATTTGATATATAACATATAATTTATATAATGTCTACATGGTATCAGATCAATATTGATCAGAGAAAATTGCAATTATTGAAGCGATTGAGTTTTGTGCTGGTGGAATTCGAATTTGCTGTAGTGTTTTCTTGGTGTCGAAGTTGAGCATTCATTGAAATGTCTTTCAATAGATTGTGATTGGAGTATGCCCGTGATGGAAGCTTGAATTATATTTCATGGAAGGATAGGATGGAGGTGGTGCTGGATGATAATCGGTTGAAGGAATTCATAGATGCTGAAATTCCAAAACCTGCTTCTGGCGATGCAGCCGCACTTGAAACATGGAAAAATAAGGTAGCGAAGTGTCGAAGAATTCTATTGGAAGGTGTGAAGGATCACATAGTGTCCATCCTTCATGGTAAAGCTACTCCATTCTTAATGTGGAAAGCTTTGACAGACTTGTTCCAAAGCAGAAGCGACCAGAGGAAGTTGGCGCTTAAAGACAAGCTCAGGAAAATAAAAATGGAGAAAGGTGACAGTATACCAAAATACTTCACAAAGTTCATCCACTACAAGGATGAGCTAGGAAGTGTGGGTGTTACTGTAGATGAAGAGGACTTGGTGAGCTTGGCTCTCCTTGGGATTTTGAAGAGTTGGCATAGCTACGAGGACTCTGTCAATGGTTGGGAGAAACTGTCGGGATGGGAGCGACTTTGGTTGGATCTTGTGCAGGAGGAGATAAGGTGGGGTACCATGGATGGATCTTCATTGAAGAATGAAGATGAAGAAAATTGAACTTTAGCTGCCAAAGCAAGGAAAGGGAAGGGAAAGAAAAATCCTTCTCAATCCGATGCGAAAGGCAAGAAGCAGGACTTGTCCAAGGTGAAGTGCTTTCACTGTCACCAACACGGAAATTATGCCACTAATTGTCCACAGAAGAAGAAAAATAAGCAGGCTGCTACATCTGCAGCTGGAAAGGCCTTAGCCTCACAGTTTGAGCTGGATTTTTCTTTGATCGCATGCTTGGTTTCAAGTGTGATGGGATCGGTGTGGTTTCTTGACAGTGGTGCGTATTTCCATATGACCGGAGACAAATATTTGTTTAGTGATCTGGATGAAAGGGATCTTGGAGTGCACATCGAGATGGGCGATGATGGTAGATATAGTACGACTAGTATCAGGACCATTTCCTTTGAGAGGGAGTCTGGTAAACCTTTCATATTGAAGGATTTCATGCATGTTCCGGGATTGAAGAAGAATCTGATCTCTGTGGCGATGTTGGAAGACAAGGGTTATTATGTTGTTTTTAGTGAGGGAAAGGATTTCCTGCGCATTAAAACAACTGGTGAAACCCGAAGAATAGGGGTTTTAGTTAAGAAACTTTATCAATTGTAGGTAGATGGTTGCGCAACAATGGAAGGAAAATTAGAAGGAGTGGTGAGTTGGGATGAGGGTGAATTGTGGCACAGGATATTGGGCCATATTCACCATGGTGCTTTGAAAATTTTGCAGTAGATTTCTTTCGGGCTTCCCAAGGGTACACTTGCGCAGTCAGATCAGCGCAAGGGATGTACTTTGGGAAAATTTGTGAAGACCACTTTTCATGAGAAGGATAGTTGTGCCACGACGATCCTTGAGAGAATTCACACAGACGTGTGTGGGCCTTTCTCAGTAGCTTTGAAAGTAAGGCACGGGTATTATGTGATATTTGTTGATGAATTTTCTCGTAAGTGCTGGATCTTCTTCATGCAGAAGAAGAGTGAGACATACTCAAAGTTCTATGAGTTCAAGGCACTGGTTGAAAAAGTGTCGGGGAAGCAGGTGAAAACTCTAAGGAGTGATAATGGTGGTGAATACATCTCTGGCGAATTCAAAGACTTTTGCAGCGCATAAGGAATTCGAAGAGAACTCATAGCACCTCATAACCCACAGTAGAATGGGGTCGCAGAGAGAAAGAACAGAACGATCGTGGGTGCTGCATGGGTGATGTTGCATGATCAGGGCCTTCCCATACACTTGTGGGCTAAAGCATGCAACAATGTGGCTTATGTGCAAAAACTTTGTCCTCATAGAGTACTTGGCATGAGTACACCCGAAGAGGAATTTTCTAGTAAGAAGCTTGATATTTCTCATTTGAAGATTTTTGGCTCACCTGTTTACATTCATGTGACGAAGGATGCCAGGAAGAAGATGGAGCCAACCACATAGGTTGGGATATTTGTGGGGTACACAGAAACACCCCACAATTATCATGTGTATTTTCCAGACAGTCGGATGACTGTCATGCGACGGGATATCAAATTTCATGAGGAGAAAGCCATGAAGTTGTCACTTGAGAGGGAGCTACACTTGCATGTAGATGAGGAGCTACTTTTTCCTAAATATGAGCCTCTGGATGTGGATCAACCACAAGAGGAGGTTCATGGAGTGGAAGAAACCACTCATGCAGCGCCAAACATCAGAGGGCAGAAGCGCACTACAGAAGATGAGCGACTGAATCTTGATGCAGCACAAAATGTAGGAGCACCTACATCACAACACATACAGAGATAGTCACCTGACCGATTTACTGGATACATGGCTCTGATGAGCAAGTGTATCATGACAAAACCATCTTCTTTCGAGGAAGTTGTGGAGGATCCCGCATGGGTATATGCCATGGTGGAAGAGTATGATTCGATTGTCAGAAATAGTGCATGGGAGATTGTCCCAAGGCCAAAAGGGAAATCAGTGGTAGGTTCGAGATGGATCTACAAAGTGAAGCAAGATGCTGACAGGAGCGTTGAGAAGTAAAAGGAAAGATTTGTTGCCCGGGGCTTCTCACAGATCAATGGGATTGACTATGAGGAAACCTTTGCACCTGTCGCAAGGTATTCTTCCATATGGACCACCCTTTCTCTATCAGCGCAAATGGGTTGGCACATTCATCAGATGGATGTGAAGACTGTGTTCCTCAATGGATTCATTGAGGAGGAGGTGTACATAGAGCAGCCTGAAGGATTCGAAATCTTCAGCAGCAAGTTTCATGTGTGTAGGCTCAAAAGAGCATTGTATGGGCTGAAACAAGCACCTTGTGCTTGGTACACATGGATAGACAGTTATTTCACTAGACTTGGTTTCGCCAAGAGTGAGGCGGATCTGAACCTATACCAGATTGTGGTGGAGGGTAAGTTTTTGATCATTGTATTTTATGTATATTATTTGATACTAACAGGTGATGAACTGTTGATACACTCATGCAAGGCAAATCTTGCAAAGGAGTTTGAGATGAAGGACTTGGGCCTCCTTCATTATTTCCTAGGATTGGAAATTTGGCAGTGGAAGGGTGGACTATTTGTGTCTCAAGGAAAGTATGCCCCGGAGATACTGGAGAATATCAACATGCAAGGCTGCAAGCCTATCGACACTCCTCTTCCTGGTGGTTGGAGGAAAGAGGATGCTACATTGGCAGAGGTAGTGGATGCCACCGTTTATCGACAGTTGGTTGGTTCGCTCATGTATCTACTCAATACACGACCAGACATATGCTACGATGTTAACCAGCTTTCACAAGCTATGGTTAATACTACCAAGCTCTTTTGGAAGGCAGGAAAGCATTTCCTAAGATATCTCAGGGGCACATCGGGATATGGATTGTGGTATAGATAGTCGAATGAGTTGAAGCTGCATGGCTTCACGGATGCAAATTGGGCAGGGATCCCAACAGACAGAAAGAGAACATCTGGAGGGATATTCAGTATTAGGCCTACAACATTTTCTTGGTACAGCAAGAAACAGAGATCCGTGGCACTCAGTTCAGCAGAGGCCGAGTACATGGCAGCAAGTTTGGATGCATGCGAGGCTATATGGATGAGGAAGATCCTGGTTGGATTGTTCGGTTCACACTTAGATCCTACTGTGATATATTGTGATAATCAAACTTGAATTAAACTCTCGGTTAATCTAGTATTTCATGATAGATCTAAAAATATTGACATCTGGTACCATCATATCAAAGATTGTGTGCAGGGGAATATCATGTTACTTTCTTACATTCCTACGGAGGATCAGGATGTAGATATTCTAACGAAGGTGCTCACCAAGAGAAAATTTGAATACAATAGAGACAGAATCGGGGTGGTAGATAATCCCTATCTTGTTGAGAGGGAGTGTTGAGATTCAACAAGATGATGAGCTTAATGAAAAGTGTCACCTTCACTAAGTGGGCCCGCAGGCTATTTTGGGCACAAAGTCTATTTTTAGACTATGTCTATTTTTAGACATGTCAATCATATTTTATGAGTTGCATGATGCTATTTGTGGATGGTTGGTCAAGTTGGAAAAATAGATGGACTTCTATTTTTAGACATATTTGGCGGAATCTATTTTTAGATTGCCAGTCTAAAAATAGATATGTCGAATATTATTAGCTCTTAATAATATTTGGACTCTAAACATTATCTTATTCTCTTGGAGCACTTCAGTTAAGCGCACAGATGTGGCACAGCAGCTGACAGAAGGAATTACACTATTCTTGAGGGTTTACTAGAGCTAATGCATGAGGACTTCAGTTAGAACTCAAGTGACAGAGTTTGGTGGAGTTATAGAAGTAGTTGGTGGAGTTGAATTTAGTTTAACTTAGTTAGACTCAGTTGAGCTAGTTGTATCTAGTCTAACTGATTGATACACTAGTGAGAGTGGTGTGTATTGATTAGTTAATTAAT
This sequence comes from Pinus albicaulis, assembly GCA_034641835.2. Lineage (NCBI taxonomy): Eukaryota > Viridiplantae > Streptophyta > Pinopsida > Pinales > Pinaceae > Pinus > Pinus albicaulis. Next base: position 982,285,740 of record CM076584.1, on the reverse strand, counting down.
TCACTAAATAATAACTCATTAATCAACTGAAGAATACATCAGTTAACTACAGTGCATGGCAGTTTCAGTGGAGACCAGTGGAGAGGTAAGTGAAAGAGCAAGTGTGACTATCAGTTGTGACTATAGTGATGCATTGATTGCATCCAACACTCAATGGAGATGCCAATGAGGATTGCGTGAGAAATTTTTGCTTAATTCAAGTTCATTCAAAGCCATTCTTCAACAGTGATTGTGCAGTAGAGGAAGGCTAGTAGGTGGCAGAGATCGGTGCATGGATTTGCAAGATCAGGCCTGATTAGTGTGTAGCAATTGTATTGTACTGAGAGCTTGACATGTTTAGCTTTGTACGAGGATTTTTACATGATCTCTATGACATATATTATATACAGATATTTGGGGATTTTAGCTTCATGCTTTCTCATTAAACAATTGTGTTAATGTGTGTGAATTTTTATGGTTTCATGTGTGCATTGTAATTGATTTAATTTCCGCATGTGATGATCAATGGTGGAATAGATTATGTATTGTGCATGAAGTTAAAATAGTGTGTGATCAGGAGAATCTTGGATATATAACACATAAGTTATATAATTTCTACATTTTAGCTATAACTTTATTTCTACGAAGGTTTAGAAGCTGAAATTTTGAGAGTACAAAGCCAAAATCCGGAGGAACATCGTCACAAAAAATCAGAGCTTGGTTCGCAACATTTTCAGAGATATGATATGTGGAAGTTAGGTCTTTTTTAGGCTCTTGAATTTCATCTCAAATATTTTATCCTGGGAAAATCTTCATAACTCTGTCTCTGAGCATCAGATTGGAATGACGTAAAAAGTGGCCGCAAGTACATGGACTATAGTTTGTTGTCTATCAATTTCAAAGCCAAAGGAGAAAACAGTGACACGTGGAAATTCGTACAAGTTCGCTATACTGAACCAGTCCATAATTGGGTCATTGTGGGATATTGGACATAACTTTGTCTTGAAGAATCTAAATCAGGTCAAACCTATAGCATTCGAAAGAAGATTCAGAGGGTTACTTCAAGGCCAAATTTCAGATATTGAAGATTCGAAATCACAGAGATAATTCAGTTTCAATATCGAGCTCCTCAAAATCAAAAAAAAGGTGTGTATTTGTTTTTCAAATTGCATAAGTCTTGTTTGAAAAATCGGTTATAGTTGACTCCAAAGGCCTATTGAGCATAGTTATCAGTATTGGGTTTGAAAATTCCTCCTAAAAAGAATTCAACACCCATTAAGCCTTCAGAAGGCTCTACTATGACTCATGAAGACAAAGAAATGCAACATGAGATATCAAAAATCCATGAGAAAATGCACCAAATTTCGCTATCGCAAAGATCATCAAAAAATGAAATGGAAGTTTTGAAGAAAGGCATGGAAACTAATATGGATGGTTTTAAGAAAGGTGTGGAAGCTAAGATGAATGGTTTGGAAGCTAATATGGATGGCATGGAAGTTGGCATGCAAGCTAAGATGGATGACATCGATGAAAAAATGGAAAACATGAATAATGATCTAAAAGCAGACATGGAAGGTTTGAGAAACACTAGAGAATTTGGCGGAAATTCCGACGGCCAATTCGTCGCTATTCCGACACATAATCGTCACAAGAGCGACAGTTCGGGGGCGGACAAACCGTGGTTTGTCATGCCATCTTCGTTCCGATGCACGTAAAAAGTGTCGCACTATCGACACTTCTTCCGTCGTTCCGAACAAGCGTCACTCTTTCGACCTCTCACAAACCGTCGTGCCTCCGACGTTTGTAAACTGTCGCACTTCCGATGAAATGTGGTTCGACGTTTGGAACGTCGCTCTTCCGACGCTTGTAAACCGTCGCAATTCCGACCCAACGTGGTCTGACGTTTTGGAAGTCGCTCT